>VDFB02379425.1:0-31172 GCA_007258455.2 Sequoia sempervirens
AAAGTGTATAAATATTTTATCTCCATATTTTATTTGAATTTCTATTTTGTATTTTAATTCCTTTAAGTGGATTCAAAATATTAATGACTTAAGTTTTAGTTCTTACCTCATGTATTTTGGTTCTTATTTTGGATTGTTTGTTATTTTCATTAGGTTGATGTGGAGGTTTCTTTCGATTTGCCAAGTCTTACAAATTTAGAGAAGATGGATGCCAATTTAGATGCTCAACAACTATGTAGCCAAAGTGGAGCAAATTTCAAGACTATGGTTGGTCCATTTGGGCTTTTGGTTTTGGCTTCTAAAGGTTTGGTTGAACAAACTGCTATTTTCTTTAGGGTTGGAATTCATCAAAGCAACATGAAAGTACTAATGTGCAGTGACCAAAGCAGGTAATCTTGAAAATATATTAGTAATAAACTCTAAAATAAGCCTTCAAAACATTAATGCACAACATTGAAAGTGTGATTTTTTTCATGTGTAGATCATCTTTGAAAACAAATGTTGACAAAACAACATATGGAAGTTTTGTTTCTTTTTACTTCAACAAACAAAATCTCTCTCTAAGAGTACTGGTGAGACTTAATATTTCTATCTATAATTTCCTTTAGGACTTGGGATTTGTAAAGAAAATAATTAAGCAGTGTAATTGTTGTTGCAAAGTGTAGGTTGATCATTCAATTGTAGAGAGCTTTGGAGAAGGGGGAAAGTCTTGCATAACTGCTAGAGTTTATCCTAGTCTAGCAATTGGAGAAGATGCTCATCTTTACTTATTCAACAATGGTGTTTCTTCTATTATAGCTACTAAATTGACAGCATGGGATATGGGGCATGCTCAACAACCTTAGCCACATAATCACGACATATGAATAAGATGTCTAAAAATAAGGATATGAACTTTGTAATATCAATAAGTATACTATTAATAAATCATTGAATCCATTAATAAAAGATTCATGTACACATTACTCAATAATATAGTCATGAAAATTGAATTATTTTCTATTATTTGCATCACAAAGATGTTATCCTATGAATTTGTTTAGATTGTATTCCATAGAAATGCTCAAATGGTGTTGCAAATTATTTCAAGAAACTTCTTTTTAAAAATAATTTAAAATTTGAACGCATAGTTGAGAGAGTTAATGCAGGTTGAATGGATGACCCAAGAAATTTTTTAAATAACAAGAGAGTTACTTTTAATATAAAATTAAATTTAACCATATTTTTTAGGGAATTATTTTTCCTTTAGTTAGATGAAGGGCTATATAAGTGAATAGATGGTCCATCAAAAATAAAAAGACTTGTTTATATAAAATTTAGAGTTTGACCAAATACTATATGAAAAAATTGTCCTTTAATTAAAGAAGGGTACTATACAAATTGACTTTTTTAAAAATAATTTAAAATCTAATTAGTATGTTGTTGACAAAAAAAAAATAGTTGAAAAAACATTTAAGAAAAAGTAGAAAAAATTGGAGAGGTAAGTTTTTTCACTTTCTAAATGACAAGTTTACTTATTTATGTAATAGTCTGTACTTACTAGAGATTAAATGCAATTGCACTTGTAAAATAAGTAAATACATAAAAATAATTATTATTGAATCTCTACATCAAAATATCATATTACAAAACCTTTAAAATGAAAAGATTTTACTTTTTATTAAATTTGTAAAATAACTAAATGTATAGAGTAATATAATACTTTCACTTTATTTAAATTACTAATTTTATTTATAATTTAGATGTTAATAAATAAAAATATTTGGATGATTTTAAAGAAAGCCTTTATTGTGTAATTCTAGTGATGTCACGACCTAGGCCATGAGGGGATTAAGGTCTCCATTGTTTGAATGTGTTAAAATGTAACATGACTTTTTAATTTGTTAGTTTAAGTGATTCAATTTTTTTTTTTTTTAAATTAAATACCTAGGATGTTTACCTTTAGGTGATTGTGTAAATGCATAAATCTTATGTTTTAGTGAAATTTTTAATCTTCCTAAGTCGCCTACAAAGAAAGTGGAAAAAATTGCTTGAAATGGAAAGATTGAGAGTTGCTTTCTCTTGGGAAGACAAAGAGTCATTTTGCATTCTTTATTTGGATTTATTTTGTAGTGGGAAAGAGGAGTTCTTATTGGGGGATTTTGTTGGAAAATGTTTGTTGATTTGTTGACGTGAAGGCACCAAATGTTTGGATTAAAAGAAAAAATATTTGAGTAGGAGATTGAAAAGTATTTCTACACTCTTGGAAAGCTATTATAGGCAACTCTTTGAATTCTTGAAAATTAATAGTAGTTTGAATTTTTATTCAAATTGAATGTTAATTATGAATAAAATATCTTGTGATTTTTTTATATTTGATGTATATGCGTGTGTGAGAGAAAGGGTATGTGTGTTGGGTTCAACTCTCTAAATCAAATTGAGAGCAACCCATGCATACATGAGTTTGAGAGAATTTAAAGAAGCCTCCTTTGGAGAAAATTTGTCATTTTCTTGTATAAAGAAAATCTTGGCATGAGTGTCATAAATGTGTGTGTGTATTAGTGATGTGTTGAAGTTGTGGTGTAATAATATTTTGTGATGGTGAATCGGGTAAGATGTGTAGTATGGATGCATAGCTATTGAAAGATGATGGAGGGATGTTGATTATGGGAGTCTAAAGATATTTCTAATGTAGATATTACCATGATAATATTGAGAAGATATGATATTATTTTTATCATCATTGGACTATGTTCTCACATCTCATTCTCTACCATAGATCTATTAGAGATTTATATGTGTTGTACATACCTTTAAGATTTATGCATTTATTGTGTGTTATTTATATATTTGTTTTATATTTTTTTTGTGAAAAATAGTTTTCTTGAGAACTTCCTAACTTGAGAGAAATTTTGAAGGAAAACCCTATGGTTGGGATGAGAGAAAATCCTTCATTGGCTAGATGGATGCATCAATAATACTTATTAAAAATTCTAGAAAATATGAAAAATTATATTAAGGAATTTTATTAAACAAGTTAGTAGCATTGTAGATGCTCTACATTTTGTGTTTTTTATCCTCTCCCTTGTCTAGGTGACTTCAATAATATTTTCACTATATTTTATGAGGGATTGGAATTAATTGCTACTACAAAGTTATGATTTTCTTATGATCAACACACCTTAGCCTTGTAGACATCAATACATAACATTAGCTTGAATATATGTGGATTAGACTAGATAAAAAAATCTTCATAAAATTTTCAAATCACACTACATGATCCATCATCAAGATGGAATAGAGAGAGAAGAGAAATGATGAATCGTGGAGTGTGATCTAAAATTTTGAGAAAGAAAAAAATACATAGTATAATCTAAAAAATATTCAAGTACTTCTATAAAAGCTAATACTTTAGGCTTGATTAAATTGTATGGTTTCTATTTCAAATATTATATCATGTGGGTATATTAAGTTAAAAATTTGATATCAATATCTCTACATTTCAATTTGCATGATGATGCATTTTTCTTCTCTTGAATATTTAGGTTGTCTTTTATATAAGACTTAAGTTTCAGTGTTTGTAATGTGGGTTTCTTTGGCTAACTATATCAATTATAATTTTCATTAGGTTTTGTAGTTGATTCTTTCGAGTAAAATTTTGGCTATTAGTGTATCCTTGCTCATATAATAACAATCTCCATTTGTCAAATAGTCATTTCCAAATTATTAAATCAATTTGGATTTGGACTATATAAATTTCATATCAAGTAGCTTTGATAAATGAGAATTGAATTTAATTTTTAAAAATATTGTGCTGATTTGATATTCAAATTTAATTGGGGTTTAAATAATTTTTTATTTACATTGCTTGTTTCATTATGTAATTTATTATCTTTTAAATTAAATAGTTTTTTGTTATTTTAGTCTTTGCATCTCTAGATCCAATATTTTTTTCTTATATTTATTTCATCATGATTTAAAAAATTGAGTATATTTAAAATTATTGGTTTAAGTAAAACAAATGGGTTGTGTTATCTTTACAAAATCCAACACATGATAAATTATAACATCAAACACCCACTAAGTATAGGTAGGAATTCAATATGACCTCACATCTATGACACAAGATCATGATTGGCCTCGAAATTTCAGATATAAAAGTCTAATTGAGTCCATTTATAAGATGACTTATGACCCAAGCTTCACCACATATATTAAGATCCATTATAGGATGAGTTATATAATAGTCATCTTCATTTGAACTATTATGGTGTTTACTTGTATGTTTATATGAAATAATCAAAATCAATAATTATGGATTTAACTAGACACTAATCAACTAGTACTATTTTTCATTTTTATTTTTAAATTATCATAGTTACAAAAAACCCTTCTAGAATTCCATAGGGAATGAATCCCTACTATTTAAGCTCAAGAAACACTATAGTATTCTAAAATGATACAACCATCTATCTATTATGATTTAATCAAGAAGCTAAAATATAATTTCCATACGTTAATAACAATTTGAATTCCAAATAGTAAAAATCTAAGAGTAAGCCCTCTAAATAGAAAGAATATCTAGACATCTTGACTCTCAAACTATTCATGACAAAGAATATGTTGTTTTATTCAATAGTTACATAATTATGAGGAAGTTATGACCCATATTGAGAACTTGATGCAAGTTAAAAGGAAGAAGATATATTGTAGGTCAAGGATAGGTGTTAATTCTAAGGCTATGTCCTATTTTGGGACAAACAATTCAACATGAATTATTCTAATAAAATATAATGTGAAAAATCATATTTGGTCAATCTAACCCACATATATGGCATAACTATACATAACCATCTTTTACACCATGAAAGAGAAATGAGTTTTTTTTTTTTTTTTTAATTTCAAATATATAATGGTTTCTCCCCTTGTAAAAATTTGACATGTCTCCATGTTAAGGCTAAGTGAATTATATAAAACATTGTATTATTTTAGCCAATGCAAGATGATACTTTCCAATTTTTATGATGTGAAAATGATTTTAGGACCTATGGGTAATGGGCCCACAATATGCTTAAAATAGATATACATAAGAAGTCATACTGTCAATTTTAAATAAACATATCAAGAATGGTAAAACTAGTTTCTCAAAATAGATAGAAAGCCAAATGAAAATGAGTTGCTAGGATATTGTCTTAATCACAAAGACAACTTCCTTATATAAGAGGATGCTAGATAAATAGAAGATTGATCTATTCTCAAGTTTATTTGAGATCTTATAATGTCTACATTAATATTTATAGAGCTTCATCAACCCTCAAATAGATGGACTTATGTGAGTGAATTATTGAGGTTACCCTTATAAAAGGACTAAGTTTAAATTAAAACAAGTTCTTGGTATCATTCTTTGAATTTCCATGTTATAACCTTATTTGTGCATTATAATATATGATTCAAATTTACTCTTAAGGGAGGATAATAATTGATGTGCATAGAGATATATTGTAATCTACATGGTTTATCAAAACTTCTACTAACTATTATGGTTGATCAAAACTCAATAAAAAGACATGCAATTGGTGCCACCAAAAGCATCACAAGCTTGACTACCCTACATGTTGGACAAATGTGTATATTTGACAAATAAAAGATTTAAAATTTTAAATATGAAAATAAGTTATTTAACATATTCATCCAAATACTTATATTGATATACAATATCATAAAAAACACAAGCGTTGCAACATAATTGTCTAGGTTTAAGTATGATACTTGTTTGAAGAAATGGACAAGTTCAAGAATTTTATCAAGAACATTCATTTAGACATTATTTTAGCAAATTTATTAAGTTGATTAAAATTTTATATTTTAAATACAAAAATGACATATATTAAGTTTGTATAGGTTTCCTCTAATTAATATAATATGCGGCATCCAATGTTATACATGTTAGGTCTAAATTCTTCGCTTCATCCATTATTTACATAATATAGACAAGACATTCACTAGTGGAAGTATTCTTCATGGCTTGGATATCTCTAATTACTAGTTAAGAGTTTTGTGTGATAATGAAATATATCTCTAGGATTGCAATCACTATTCTATTATGGTTCCTAATTAGTTACTATGATACTAGTTGTAAAATTTCTCAAAGTCTTTGAAGATTCCTCTTTAAAATGATATATGGAATTTATTTGATGAGTTATAGATGGTGAAAGAATATGTGGTTATGTGAAACTTCTTGATTTCTTTGGACTGAAACTAAATGGAATTATAAAAAGAATAATTGGATACAATAAAAGGTATTTTCTATTTGTAGATTTTCTAACTTGAATTTCAAATTTTTAAGAATATGGTGTACATGGTATCAGTCTATTCTTATTATGTTATCTCAACAATGAATGAAAATATCTCTTTGCATTATGTTGTTTTCACACTGTAGTTGTGATGATTTTGGTTACTTCCTATTTGGGAGTATTATGCTATATGAATTGGATGACATATGTTTAATTGTACTTGAATTAATTATATCAATAAAATATTTTTTAAATGAATTTTATGATCTTCAAGGTTCTTTTGCAAAGATGGCGAGAATAAGTTTATATTGTGAGTGATACATGATATGCACTTTCATGTGCATCAACATCATTGATGAAAAATTATTGTGGTCAACATTTCAACTTCAAAGTAATGAGTTTTTTATCATCTCAAGAATTGAATTCACAAGTGATCATGTGAAAGACATTGAGTGGTAAACCTTACAAATTTCTTGCAAACTGTTAAATAAATAGATGATACATTGTTTTTTAACTTTTGAATAGTGTATATTACACCTAAATAAATATAAGATTGCACCTTGAAAAATATAATTCAAAAATAAATAAATTTATATATTTATTTTTTATTTTTTGATAAAAGGCCATAGGCCTATATATATTATATATTAATAGTAAAGATGTACAATATTTTTTGATTCATGGCTCAGAAGCCCATATTTATCCCCTAATTCCTCCAATAATACAAAGTATACAAGGATGTCAAGATTTTACCCACAAAACCAAAGTTTACAATATGCTTTTGGGCTAAGAAAAAAAAACAAGGCCAATTCGATCATTTCATTACATTATCCAAGAATTTAGAGTAGACAAAAAATAAGAAAAATTCCATATGCAAATTATTAAGGAGCATACTTCATTCCTCCATCTGGTCTACTTGAACTTCATTTTCATCCTGATGTTCATGTAAATTCCCCACATCAGATTGTACTGGTGGTAGAGCATTCAGATTGAAACCCATAGCATTAGGACGACAAGGGGAAACACTATCTGCATCCACATCCACTGGTTGAGCTGGCATTGGGGGGATTATGGTCATGTGTGAGAAACACCATAATTGGATTTACCTTGGTTCTTATCTTTTATGCTAACTCAAAATCAACCTCCCCTGCATATCTATTTAACATTGTTTGGAAATGGTTCGAATTATGCATCTTCAAGGACTTCTTAATTTCATGATAGATAGTAACAAAAGCATTTCTATGCAACAAAAAATGATGAGGAAACAAACCTCCTACATATCCTCGCCCCTTCCACAAATCATAATTTTGACATGCCTTTAATAGAGTATCATCTGATAAATATACACCCTTGACAACTTTGTTTGTGATGTGCTCTACTGACCGAAAACACTGGAGAAAATCAAGAAAATTTGAGGTGAATAGATAAAAAAATTGCAAAGGAAACAATAGATCCTTCACCTTTGACTTGAGGATTTCAAGTCCTCTTAACCCTTTTGATGGATTTCGTAAATTGAGTGTAATGCCCCTTGAAAATTAAATGAAACTTTTCATCATCAAGGGTCTTTGTGAAAGGCAACTCCCAGTTGTTCACAGTATGGCATCTTTGTAATTTTGAGGATAGTACTCCATTAACATTCTTTGGCAAGCTCTACACCTTCTTAGCTCCACATGCACCTCACCACTGTTTGAAGACTCCTCCTGTTGCAAACAATTTGCACTGATGATTACACACACCTATTTTTCGTTGTACATCAAAGAGACTTAAAAGTCACTCCCTCTGATATCTGGGGGGATCTTTGACCAACTTCAAGCATTCTCCATTGTTGATCAAACTCGATTTTATCTCCACCTTTGATTGCACACTCTTTTGTCTTTTCAGTATATCAAAGAGACATAAAATAACTCTCTCTAAAACCTAAAGGTAACTTTGATTAGAATCATTCAATCTCTATCATTCAATCAAAATCATCTAATCACCACCGTTTCTTGCTGTACCATTGGTAAAAGACATAGACCCACAAAATATTTGTGCGCTAGCATGTTGTCATCATTTGTCATCCACCTCATCACCACACAATTCACAACAAGGATGTGAATTGACATATTGTACAATCATCCTTCGCCACATGTCCTCACACATCAAAATTTACCAGATCTTCACCTCCCTATTGGGTCCCAGCAAAAGCAACTATTTTTGTATCAAGATCATTCCATCTCGTTGATATCTACCTTTCTCCCCAATGAACATCCATAGTCATCAATCATCCTTTGTGGATAAATCTTCACCATTGATTAAACTATCGTTGTGTCGAAGGGACTTAAAAGCTACTCAATTTGATATCCTGACGTCTCTTCGATCTACTTCATAGCAACGATGTGAAGTGAGATATCACCACATGTCAGCATGTAGAGATAAGACCCAATTCATACTCCATGCATCATTTGATCATCACTAAATCAATCTCCACCATTTATCTTTTCCTTCGAATGAGCTTTGAAGTATCGAAGGGACTTCGAAGCAACTCATGTCGATATGTTGAAGTCTCTTTGATGAAGTTTTAATGGAGGGAATTCGTCACATAGAAGGGACTTCAAATTTTTAACTTTGATATTAGGTCTCCCCAATAGCCATTGTATGTATAATCATTGAATGTGCCCCGTCGGATCTTTATGAGGACACACCACCGATGCCAACCAGAAGGCTAGGTAAAGGGGCCGATCACAAAATGACTACAATGACATAAGTGATAACTTATGTGACCAGTAACCTTCAATAGGCAGTCAATGACAAAATAAAAACTATTTTCTCGTTAGAAAACTATTTTTCCCATTTTTTCTCTTCCTGAACTATTGCTTCCAATTGAGCATATTTACTAACATTAGAAGTATCTCCAAGGCATTCAAACTCAACTTGATTGCACCATATATTTTCCAAAGTATTTTCTAATTCGTTTCCTTCCCTATAGGTGTGGAATATTTGGATTTCTCTAAATGTATACATCAATAACCAAACTTTGTTAAGAACATAGTGCAACCTCCAATTTGTATTCTTCTTTCCTTACAAGCATTGATAATCAACAATGAGTCTCCTTCAATATGGATATGTTGAAAACCAAGTTTTTTACTAATTTCAAGCCATGCAAAAGAGCTTGTGCCTCTGCTAGGTTGTTAGAAACAATAAATTTTTTTATTACTTTGGATGCTATTAACAATTGTGAATACAAGACCTTGCACCTGAAAGGCCAGGGTTTCCTCTTCAGACACCATCAAAATTAATCTTATGGAACCATGGATTTGGAAGCATCTAGTGTGCTACATTTCTATCAACTTTCCAATGATGTGGCAAATGGAGAGAATGTTTAAATGGAAAATATATATGATCCTAGTGGCGCAAGAGATAATCATCCCAATTTGTAAATAAGGAGGTCACATTTTTAGAATTATGAACATAGGAATTGGTGACCTCTTAGATAACTTTCTTAATTTTCTCCTTAATCTACTGCACATACATTGATTCTTTTCTAAATATACGCCTATTCATTTCTCACCAAAGAATCCAAATCACTATTGTTGGTACTACTCTCCATATACACACATATAATGAAGATTTATAGAGGACCATCCAACTTGAAAATAAATCCCACAATGATTTGGGTAGAGGGAAAAAAACACTTAGCTTGCCTTTTATAAAATCCCAACATTCTTGTGCCATTGGACATTGCACAAAAAAGTGATCCATTGATTCATTTACTTCATGAAACAATACACACCTAAAAGGTTCAATAATTCCCAATTTTGACAGTCTCACTTGTCAAAATTCGATTTCTCAATGCTAACCAAGCAAAGCTTCCTGCTTTAGGAAGCACCATTGGGTTCCAACAAAAGGGGTAAGCCCTATGAGACTGGTTAAGAGCTTCAATGCAAATGAGTGACTTGCACCCCTCTTTAATCGAATAGGCACCACTTTTGGAAGGAGCCCAAAAGAGTTTGTCTAGATAATTTGACAAAAATACATTCCTATGGCTTAATAAATGTTGTAAAATGAGTTTATGATTTGGAGCTATTGGTGCCAATGAAAAATCCTTCCACTTTACCAGCCCTATCTCAGCATCTGAAGACAAAACATAATCCTTTAACTTTGTGCCTCAATATGCTGATAGAATTTGTTGAGCTGAATTCAATTCTTAGATTGAATTGAGAGGGGGGTGATCGTTCCATGAATCATTCCAAAACTAAACTTCTTCACCTTTGTTTACTTCCTAGGACAAATATGGAATAATGACCTCTCTGCATACAATAATAAAATTACACATAGCTGACCCACTTGGTGGATTTGAGATAGTAAAAAAATTGCTTGGCTTCTCACTGTTCAAGTATTTGCATTGCATTAACTTACACCATTTCAAATCAATTTTGGAATACATCTATCATGCCAGTTTTGCACCAAGTGACAAATTTCTTGCTAATAAATTTTGGATACCAACTCCACCTCTAAGCTTATCTGAACACATACTCTCCAAAGAAACCAAAGAGATTTTTCTCTTTTCATCCATATTACCTTTCTAGAGATTTTTTTTATAATCTTTTCAATTTCCAAAATCACACATTTTGGAGCCTTCAACATAGCCAAATATTAATTTGGGATAACTACTAGAACTAATTTAATCATCAAAATCTTGCCTAATAAAGAAAGCCATCTATCTTTCCAAGAGAGTATTCTAGACTTAATTCTTTCTATCACTTTATATCAATACTAAACTTTATTCGTGCCCATGAAAAAAGGAATTCCTAAGTATGCACAAGGACGTTCAACCTTTTGAAAGCATGTAGCAAATCCACCAATCTCCTTGAAACAAATGACTTAGTATTAAAAATATAAGTTTTAGATTTGCTAGCATTTATTTTCTGGCCTGAAGCAAAAGAGTATTTAGCAAGAATTATCTTAACCTATGCATCTTCAACCAACAAATAATTCCCAAATAGGAGAGTATCATCTGCAAACAACGAATGTGTCATTGAAATATTTGTGTTAGGAACTGGAACACCTTTCCACAAGCCTTGTGAATGGACCTTATGTATTGATCTACTTAACACTTTAGCCAATAGAATAAATAGAATGGGTGATAGAGGGTCACCTTGTCTCACTCCGTGGGTGGAACTAAAAAAACCCACCAAACTCCCATTTATAATAACTGAAAAATTTTCCCTTGACAAAATTGAAAGAATTCACTTGCACCATTTTGAGTTGAAGCCAAATTTTTGCAATACTTGAATAAAAAAACCCTAGTCCACTTTATCGTATGCTTTTAGTATATCCAATTTAATGATGAAAGATGGAATTTTTTTAACTTTGATGGAATGCAAAAATTCATGAGCTACTAAATCCCCTTTTGAAGTTTCCCTTCATGACACAAAACCTCCTTGTTCTTGTGAAATAACCTTTGTAATGAGAGGTTGGAGTCTAAGATATATTGCCTTAGTGAAAATCTTGTAGATCGTATTACATAAGAAAATTGGTCTAAAATCTGCAAAATTTTTAGGATCCTTCACTTTTGGAATTATTGCAATATGTGTTGTATTAAACTTCTTTAACATTGTCCCCATTTTATTTGATTCTTCTAGAGCAAGAAAGACATCTAAACCAATAAAATTCCAATATTTTTGGAAGAATAATGTCGTAAAACCATCAGGTCCAAGTGCCTTATCAGGAGATAAAGAGAATACCACCTTTCTTACCTCATCAAGAGTTAAAGGCCTTAAAAGATAATCATTATCCTCTTTTAGAATTAGACTAGGAATGTTTGCTAAAAGATTCTCTTCATCATTTATAGTAGTTAAAGATTTTTTTTTTGGAGCAGATAATAGATTTTTGAAAAACTTGACACCTTCCTCTTGAATTTCTTCTTTTTTGGTTAAAACCAACCCTATAGAAATATCCTAAATTGTGAAAATTGTATTTAGAGACTTTTTAATTTGTGTTGAAGGATGAAAATATTTTGTGTTTTTGTCCCCTTCTTTTAGCGACAACTCCCTTGACATCTTCCGCTAATAAACTTCCTCTCTTGCCACAAGCTTTGCCCACTTTGATTGTAACTTCTTTTGTTGCTCCAAAGTTATAGCGTCCAATCCTTGCACTATGACTTTTTCATTAATTTATAAAAGCTCTTTGAAATTTTTTTCTTTCTGCTAAAAGATATTCTTAAACAAATTCACATTCCAAACTTTAATTTGATTTTTGATGTGACTCATCTTCATACATAGTTGAAACATTCTAGAACCTTAACAAAAGGAGCACTAGCCCACCACTGTTGCAACAAAGGGAGAAAGTGAGGATTCGTAAACCACATTTTCTCAAATTTGAAGGAAGATTTGGGCTTTAGGACTTATTTTGTCACATAAATATTCAAAGATATAGCAAAGTGATCAAAACCTGAGAAAGGTAAGATTTTTGAAGACATAACCTTCTTCCCTACAAGCCAGTTTGATGAAATTAAAAACCTATCCAACCTCTCTGCAATTTGTAAGAAATATTTTCTTCTGTTTGTCCAAGTAAAATTTCCTTTCTCTGGTAAAATATCCATTAGAGCATTATCTTTAATGAACAATGCAAAGTCTTTCATTACCCTTGGAGGTGGAAATATTCCACCTTTCTTTTCATTCAAGCCTGTAATAGCATTCAAATCTCCAGCTAATACTACTTTATCATCTCTTCGTTCATGCAAGGAATTTAAAAAAATATCTCAAAGTAATTTCTTCTCCCTTGTAGCAGTTGGGGCATAGACATTTAGCAGCCAAAATTGCAAATCAAAATGTGGAATTTTTAATAATTGTCAATTTCGTTCATTCTTAATTGGCTCTACCACAACTATTTTAGCATCCCAAACAACAACAAGACCACTTGAAGCACCATGCGCAGGAAAATGAATTGACTTCCACTTTTTCCATTTTTGAATTGAAGAATCAAAAACAATATCTAACGTTTTGGTTTCCTGCAACAATATGATATTTGCTCCACAAGCATCCAATTATTGCTTGACTTGAGCTCTTTTTTCAAAGGAATTAATACCACTTTCCATGATATTGTATCCATTGGTAGCGAGGAGAGCAACATTCTCTCCTCAGATGTTTATTTGCAAACATCAATTATTTGCTATCCAAAGTTGTTTGAACACCTGCTACGATTTCTTCTTTCAACTTATTGATATGCGACTTTATGCCCCTCTTACCTAGGGATTTCATTATTGCAAAGTGATTACTAGGAGTCTGTGAAATAGAACAGGTTTGAGAGTAATCAAAATCCACTAACTCACTGTCCCCTGATACCACCAACTTTGCATTAGCTTTAGTTACCTGCACTATATTATCCTCCTCTTTATCCTGATGTGCCATAACTTTAGAGCTTTCAATAGTAAATGTTGTTTTAGAAAAATATTTACATTCAATAAAATTTTCCATAACCATACTATTGGGTAACATATTTACAAACTCTTCCTCTTCCCTTGTAGCTACTTTAGAAATTTGATTAATGAGTTTATTAGTTTCAGAAAGCAATATTTTATCAGCTAAGACTTCAAAATTGTGTTGCTTAATCATATTTGTGAAGGGTTCAGTATATCCAGACGTTCATAATGAGAGAAAGAGAGAAGATCATCTTCTATTTGCATATCTTGAAGAAACTATTTGCTTTCTACCTCATCTCTATCACCAATATATTTATGTTTACTAGAACCATAATAATAAATCAAAGCCTTAGCAATTCCATCAATCTACTATTCAGACATTTGGGGAAGATGAATTGTACCAAAATATTGTTTTAAAATGCTTCCAACCATTGGAAATAGCAACACTTAAACGTTTTAAACCCTTGATCTCACCTTTCACCAAATGTTTAGCCAGCTTAACACTTTCCCAACTTGTATCACCTCTCACCAACTGTTCAACCAACTTATCACTTGCCCAACTTGTTTCACCTCTCATCAACTATTTAGCCATTTTATCACCTACTATAACATATGGTATCATGGAGAAAGTTACAACTATTCTGCCTCTTATTTTAGAGAGCCCATTATCAATAGATTGGATGAGCGAAACATTTCTAATGGAAAGTTTTGAATTTTTAACTTTGATTTTCGTGGACATTGGTGAAACTCCTCTTGAATTTTTTGTGCCTTAAAACTTCCCAATTATCCACAAGTTGTTTAAGTGTGATCCATATAATGACATATGTTACATGCATTTTCTGGAGTTTCCACCACAATATCCTGAACCCTCTTGCCATACTTAGAATTTATATGGATTTGGCTTGGGAGAGTTTTGAAGCATCCAGTAACACACAAGCCCTAACTAGATTTATTGGATTCCTGAAGAATGCTAAATCATGATTAAGGAAAATTCCTAAATGGTTTGTCAAAATTTCAATTAACTTAAGCTCCCTATGTTCCAGGGCTAAACAATACATCTGTATCCAAGATGGAACAAATGTTGGCACAAACTATTTAGATTTGAAATTTAGTGTCCATAGTTACATAGACAGACCAAAGCCTTCAAAAACCCATGACTTTACTTAGAGAATTTGATCTCTATGTGACTTTGTATCAAAAAGTATAACAAATACACATTTATAATGATCTAGATAAAAAATCTGCAAAGCTCCTTCCCATTCTTCAAATAAAAGATCTTTTAGTGTCAATAAATCTAAGGTAAGATTCCAGAACTTACATATGAGCTCTTGTTGCCAAAGATCTTGAACTTGTGGTTGTAAGAGATCTTCAGATAGGGTAATGTGAACAATACCCTTTTGTTGTGCATCCCTTGTATTGACCTTACTTTGTTGCTACAAATTTTTTTGAAAAGGGGTTTCGTTTTGCTTGAAATCCTTATGCCTTCATTATAGTGAAGCTTTTTTATTGCTTCATCCTCTGTTCCTATTTCTCTTCTTCTTGCCAATACTTTTATTACCCTTTGGCTGGTAAGTGATCTTTGAAGTTTTTGCTTGATAGTCTTGCTTTTCAAACTCTTGCTTCGCATGTTCTTCATTTTTCTTTGGAGCAGTGTGTATCTTCCCCTTTGACTCTAGAAAACTATCTTGAACACTTGGCTTTCTCTAGATTTTTTGCCTTTCAAAATTCCTTTTACTTTGATCTTCACCATTCCTATTGCCATTGTTTCTTTCATTCACTCTCTTTTGGTATTCTCCTTGTTTGGCATAATAATTCTTCTTCTTAGCTTGCAAATGTATATGTTGATGTTATGGGTTGAAGGGGACACCTCTTTGTTGGGGCTCATGGTATGCAAAGGATCTTCCTTGAAGAAAACCTTTTAGTTTTGTTAAAACCCTCATCGATGATAGATTTTCATATTTTCTTGACCAAAGAACAGCTTCAATTTCTTTGTATAGTCAATCCAAAAGCACCAAATTAACTTCATATTGTTTCTATTTGAAATCTTCCTCTTTTCTATGAATGGATCTATCATCTTCACAGATGTCAAGGATTTCCTGCTTTCCTCTAACTAGTCGCCTGTGAGTGCGAAAAGGGACCCAATTTGGTTTGGTAAATCTATGCCTTACAACATATGTTCCATGCTTTGCATGTTGCCAAATTGGATTACCAGTGGGTCCACAGTGGTAGGGAACCTTTTTGGCATAGCCTTGGGTGCCATAAAGGAGGAGGAACCCTGTCGTTTTTGAGATGTGCCCACTACTCTGCCATTTTCTTTGAAGGAATTACACACTTGCATCTCAACCTTTTTAATTTATATATTTATTAAAATCATAAATATTAATATATATTTTCATTAAAAAAATTAAATAAATGATTAAAATTCTAATTAAATTCATAAACATTAAAAGATTTCTTTATTAAAAAATATATTTCATTTCTTTGAAAATTAATCCTTACTAAATAAATACATAAGAAGGAAGTTTTCGAAAGAGGAAACCCACGCTTTGCAACCAAACTGTGAAAATCCTAGTTGTGTCGTTTGCTCCCTACCTTTACAACGACTAAATCACCAGGATCATCTACACCCAAATCAATAACGGTTGGGACCTAGTCTGGATTAAACCCATGAGGATCTTCCATGAAGAAAAAGGAAAGAGAAAAAGGATTGTCAGACGAACTAGAGATTGTTGCACTGAAAGAGACTCCTCACGCCTGCCCCAACTCTACTACTCAACCAAATAACACAAACACCTCAGAGACATGTGTTGTTGGGTCCCAAACAGTCAGCCTTGACTTGCCCAAAGAACAACATGCCCATATCATGTGACCAGGAAGGACCAACAACCAAACCACCCAATCCCCAGATGCTAATGGAGGTAAATCTATCACATTTGAATTTCCTGATGAAATTGTTGATATTATAGAAGATTACAAAACTAGATCAATTATCCCATTCTTAAAAGACATACCAATAGAACAATTTTTTTGCAAATGGGAACAAAAGGGGTGGGTAATAGAATCCTTCAAGGGCTTAGGTAGAGGGTATGTTGCTTGCACTTTCATGAGCCTAGATCATGCTAGAGCAACACTTCACTATGGCTCATAGATAATCTGCAATCAAACCTGTTACCTCTAAGCTTGGGATATTGACTTCCACCTAGAAGGGATGTCTAAAACTAAATACCCAATGTGGGTGAAGATTCCCCACCTTAACTTAGCCTTTCACCTATTCCTTCATAATATAGCAGCACAATTAGGAAGGGTTTTGTGGTGCAAACCTAGCTTAGAAAAATGGGCCAGTTTGAAAGTCCACCCCTGAGTTTGCGTCGAAATGGATTTAACCCAACCTCTACTTGATTCCATCAAGCTAGTTGGCCCTGGTTTTGAGTTCACTTAGTGGATTACCTATCTTAATAACCCCAACACTTGCTTTTATTGTCGAAAAGAGGGACACATCATTAGAGATTTCCCTCATCACAAACCTTGTCCTCCTCAAGTCCCTACCTTTGATCCTCCACACCCTTCATCTATTGCACCTTTTATCTCCCCCCTTCTTCTCTTCAACAACCTCCTTCCTCCACTCCCACCCTCTCTGAATCTCCACCCAATCCTATTGTCCCTTCACATTCTTCTCTCCCTCATGACAAGGACACCTTCAAGGACATCATTATAGATGTAAAAAGACTTCCTAAAAAGAGAAAGGAGCTAGCCACACATCCCTTCTCTAATTCCAAACACTTTGTCAAGAATTATCAACTCGTTACATCCCTAAGAACCCTAAATTCTAGCCCTGCGGGTGCTTCCTCCCAACTAGACAACCCTATGAGAACACCTCCATCTAGTCCCTTGAGACCACAATCAAGATCATCCTCTAGAGAGAGACCCCCTATAGATGGATCTTTAGATCTACATGCCTTATTGGACTCCAATCAGTTTAACACTCTCCTCTTAGATAAAGAAATTCTTGACTCATGATGATTTGCAATATTCAGTCCTGGAATGTGAGGGGTTTGACTATCCCATCTCGTAAATATTAGGTTAAATAGTCTGTCCTAAATAGTCGAACAAATGTCTTAATGCTGCAAGAAGTGAAAGTCAGCCAATCTCATCTCGAAGCTACATTGGCCTTGATTTGGAAAGAGGCTTGATTCTTCCATACAGACCATCTCGAGGGTTCTGGAGGTGATGTGTTGGGTCTTGCCCCATGGCTAGCCAAAACAATTGTTGCCTCTAGATCTAATCCACATAATTGTTGTGTGTGGATGACCATCCTTGTTCAAGGTAACTTTATTGGCTTTTGCTCCATATATGCTCCCAACTCCTCAACTAAGAGAGTGACCTTGTGGGATTGGCTTCGCATAAATCTACCTATTGTTGAGTGGGTCCTTGGTGGTGATTTTAATATGGTAGAACAAGTTGTTGATCAAAGTTGGGATAGCCTACCCAAATTGCCTCAAGCCGAGTTTGAAGCATGGACCCTTGCTCAAAATTCTCTTGGTATTTATGATCTAATCTTAGGTAAAAGGGACTCCCACAAACACCATTAGTTCATATGGAGCAACTATCATGAAGGGTCTCTTTAAAAAATGGGCCACTTGGATAGATTCTATATTTCTACCAATTTGCAGATTTTACATTCCCCTACAAGATATCTCATCCATCTTGACTTATCTGCCACTCTCTCTGACCACCTTCCCATTTTCACCACCTTATCCCTTCTTGAAACAAATTCCCTTCCTAATGACCTTCCCTACAAATTAAATGTTTTATCATCTCCAAAAACAAGAATGTGTTGACGGTCTTCTTACTATTTGGAAGGTTGAGCCTAAACCCCAAGAGGATAGATGGATATGCTAGTGGGAAAGAACTATTGCTCGATGTACTTAGTTCCTTTGTGACTTTGGTAGGAGAGAGGCAGCCAAATGTTGGAGATCTGAAAAATCTCTTAAAGGTCATCTTGTTCATAATAGGAAGCATTTGGACATCAATCCTCACAACATTCCCTTACAACTAGCGTTGCCAATACTAAAAATATGCTTCAAAAACTAGACGCTTATAAGGGTAAAGGTGCCCAATTGATGGCTCAATTACAATGGATAAAAGAGGGGGAAAAGAGAACCAATTTTTTCTTTCAATTTTTGCAACATAAACATAATAAAGAATCATTTATGTCATTAAATCTGATGAGGGTGAGTTGTAGACCGGTCGAGAGAATATCATGAAAACCTTCTTTGAGTATTATAAACAACTATTTACTGATGACTCCATTAAAGACCCTTTAATCCCCATATTGGAAGACACTCTTGCTACTTGTATTCCTAAAAAAATACAATAGGGGCCTATAGTAAATTTCTTGACCAAAACCTTTCCATGCAGGAGATTGATGAAGCCATGTATAACCTGGCCTTAGAAAAGAGTCCTGGTTTAGATGGTCTTCTTGTGGAGTTCTACCGCACTCTTTGACCTCATATTAGGGAAGATTTCTATAATGTCTACTTGGAAGGTATTGAAACTGGATCCCTTGGTGTGATCATTAATCAATGCCTAGTTAAACGTATTCCCAAAGGGAAACAAAAAGACTCGATGAATGGTTGGCACCCCAACACCTTACTCAACACATCCTATAAGATCATTGGTAAAGCCCTTGCAAAAAGAATTAAACCTATCACACAAGAAATTGTTAGACCTAAGCAAACTAGCTTCCTTGGGGGCAGATTCATTCTTGATAATTTAATCCTTGCTTGGTAATCATCTAAATGGGCCCAACAAACAACTCAAGATGCCTTGATCCTCAAACTTGATTTTGACAAAGCGTATGATCGTATACGATGGCCTTTCATCCTCAAGATGCTCCAATGGTTGGGATTTTGCTCTAACTTTTGTGCTCATGTTCGTATGTTGTTCATGGATGCTAATACAAGATTGACCATTAATTGAGCCCTTTCCCCTCAATTTCCCCTCCAAAAATTGATTCGTCAAGGCTGCCCGCTAGCTCCATTTCTTTATGTGCTCACTGCAAATTCTCTTAGTTACCTCTTCCAACATGCACAATCTAACTCACTCATCCATTTCACTCTTCCTAGTAATTCCATGGCACTTAACTCCCATTTCACAGATGATAACATGTTATTCATTCAAAATTCAACAAATGATATCAATAATCTATTGAACATCCTTGATTTCTATTGTATTGTTTTAGGATTCAAATTGTCTATGTATAAAACTAAATTTTGGATGACAAGACACAACCCCCATCCTCCATGGATCCCTAAGGAATGGAAAGAAATCAAGCACAAAACCATAACTCAGTACCTTGGCATTCCCTTTGGGTAAGGAGTCTCCTTGAAGGACATGTGGAGATGGTTCCTTAACAGATTCAAATCCAAACTGTTGGTTTGGACTAATTGTTTTCTTTCAATGGCTGGGTGTATTTAGGTGGCTAATAAAATCCTTTTGGCTAGTCATGCCTATACTTCCTCTTGTTGGCTACCCTCCAAAGCATGCTATGACCAGCTCACCTAGCTAATTTGTAATTTTATTTGGTCCAGATGGGGAAATAAAAAAGACCTGCTACTTTGTGGTCTCATTGTGTCCTTCCTAAGGAGAAAGGTAGATTGGGCGTCATTGACCCGTTTACTCAAGGAATTTGTCTTTCAGCTAAATGGATAGGTAGAGCTTTGGATGGAAATTCCCCTTGGAAAGTGTTGATTAGATATTGCATCCAAATCCAAACAACTATTGTTGGAAAATCCTGGAGCATAGTTCAATGGAGTGACTAGATCCTCTTAGTGCACTACTTCAAACTCCATGGATCAACCACCCTAAATTGCATATGGAAAGTGTGGAAGTCGGTCTCTCAAAAATTATCCTGGTCTAATTAGTCTTTCAACCATGGGCTTAGTTTTGCAACCTCATCAATTTGGTGGAATCACTTGATTCAAGATAATAATCAGCCTCTTGCCAAAAATTCCTAGGATGAAAGCTAAAATTATTTTCAAAAAAGGTATTCAAGTATTCAGTGACTTATGGGATCCCATTAGTTTTACATGGAAATATTGGCATCAAATTAGAGTTAGATTTAATTTAAATCACAAAGATAAATCCATTGTGTCAAAAATCAAAAACATGGTTCCACCTAATCTTTCCATCCCCATGTCCACTAGTTGCCATTCAAGTTTCTTCAAGAATTGGAGGTGGCCAAATGGAAATTGTATAAGAACTTTTCTGCTCAAGGTCTTTTACAAACAACTTATTCCTAACTTGACCTTATCCTATTGAATTACTTCTATTTGGCACTACAACCTCAAAAGGCCAAAGTGGAACAAACTCGACCTGCAAATTTGGAAATCTAAAGCTAATGCACAATCCCAACTTACCGCCTGGAAGCTTATACATGCTAAACTCCCAACGGGAACTCGCCTCAAATTCCTTTATCCACATCCCTCCTGCCCATTTTTTGGTAAGATCAAAAAATTTAAACATTGTTCTTGGTTCTTCCCTCACATTCGTAAGTTGTGGAATGCAATCTTTGCTTCACTACCAACCCATTTCAATTCCCTTGGTCATGGAAATCTGCTCTTCTTGGATACTCAGTTGCGCACAATCTAATATCTAATTCAATATGTCTTATCATAATAAAAAACATATGGAGGTTTCGATGCCAGGCTGCTTTGTCTCGCTCCTTCTTGCCCCTTGAGATTGAATTGCATGTTATTTATTCCAATGTACATACCCTTATGTTGAGCCTTGATTCTTACTTGGGAAGAAGGGCACTACAAGAGACATTCTTCATCTCCAAGTGGAGTCTCTTTCATCTTAGATTCAAGCCAAAATCTTGCCCACTACTCAAGGTGTTGCTTGCATATACTAATGAGGTTAAATTGTTTGCAATGTATGCATAAGGAATGTTACATAGGATTGGGTCAAACATTGAAGAAGTGCATACAACCCATTTTGAGAAAGCTAGTATATGTGCTGGACATGACAAATTTTGATGTTGTGAGGATTTTCTCTGGTATTAGTGCTAGGTTGTGGGCCTTTCCTATTGTTGTGCCTATTGCTCATTTTCTCTTGTTTAGCACTTGTTCCTCCACATTTTATTATGGGCTTTTTGTTTTTCAATTACAAGCACATTTGGATGAAGCCTACTTTATGTTGTATGTTCTTGATGATGCTTTGATTTACTGCCAAAGATCATTGTTCTTTCCTCTCTTGGCTACTATTTACACCTATTTTTGAGATTGTTGTTGGTTGGCAACAACTTTGCTGCCTTTTATGGTGTTGTTTTGTAACTTTGTTAAGGCTTTGCAACTGCTCCCTTCTTGCTATAGGCCTTATTTCATGGTCTCTTTTATGGCTGTTTTGATATAGCTGTGTATATCTTCTATGTAATTTTTTATGTATATATCTTTCTCCAATAAAAGAAATAAATAAATACATAAGATGGACTAATTTTTAAGATGGACTATTTTTTAAAAGAATGGGCTATACATTTTCTTAAGAGGTTATACGTATTAGCTTAGGTACTAATTTTTTTTAAGTCAAGCTAATGATTCGCTTCCTCATGGATAAGCTAAGACAAAAACATACATTTTATTGTTTTGAAGAGTCATAATAATTCTTGTTATCATGATTAGGTTATGTGCTCCATCGTAACATTAGTTTGTGTGTTCTTTGAATAAAAGGGCACAACCTTTCAATATGAAAGGTGGAGGGTCATGTATGTTTTAAGATGATAGATTAATAAATGGAGGGAATTTATTTATGTAAAGAAGTATAATGAGAGGTGAGAATATATATGAAATGTTATTTATAAAGTATTAAAATGATAAATAGACATATAATTTAAAATATATTTAGAGGTATTTTTTAAAATTGTTTATATTTCATTAAATATGTATTGATTTTTTTTTAAAGTATGATTATAGGTTTTAATTTAATATAATTTTTATAGATTGAATTTTAAAAATTAGTAATTTGTTTCATAATTATAATTTATAAAAAAAATCATAATCAATCTAATAATTAAAGGTCACAAAACTTGGTTATGATCATTAGGCTCTGATACCAAATGTAATGCCATTTTTCTCTAAGTATAGAATTGGATAAGTTTAACATATATTTGGCAGCAGATTTATTAGTTATGATATTGCTATCAGGATTCAACCGTGTAGTTTCGGGTCAAACTCATTGACCCATGTTTCATGAGTAGTGGTTCAACAAGAACCCATCTCTCATGATATCGAATGGTCCACTTAGCACTCATTGCATCTAGGTGATGCTCACAGAGGTGAAGCACATAAAAACATCACCAATAATACATAAATTGGTATTCAACAATATAGATATTATTAAAGAGAATAAATAACATCATTGAAAAATTCAATTAAATCAACTCCATCTCATTTATTATTTAAAATATCTTGGAATTAAGTTTAGTACTTATCTGAATCATAGGTCTTGGAAAGGTCATTCTCATCCCAAGAAGATGCCAGTGGTATTGGCTCTTGCTATGGAATAATCTAGGAGGAAACAATTCCTTTCAGAACACAACACACTATTGTGCTCCACACAAGTGTTGGTTCAACAAAACAATGCTCAACACAAGTGCACACCATGCTCTAGAGTAATTACTCCTCATGTATACAACATGCTCCAAAGTAATTACTCAACATGCATACAACATGCTCTAAAAAATTGCTCAACATGCCTCATAATAACTACTCAACATGTATAACAGCCCTGGCTAGGACAATCCCAAGTGCACTTTGTACCCTGAGTTGGACACACTTTGTGTGCCCCCTTCTCCAATGCCCATAGCTCACCAAACCACTTTATTCTTCCTTGAATTTTCTTCATGCTTGAATGTTTTCCCCCCTTTCCCAATTTCACATAAATAATTTATATATCCTTTTAAACCATCACACCCTTTCACAAAGGATGTCTTTAATTATTATTTAATGAATATAATTATTTCTCCCTTTTAAAAGAGTTTTTATGCATGTTCTTTGTTAATATTTCTTTTAACCAAAGGATCACCATATCCTTTATTTTTCTATTCCACTTTTAATTCTAAAGGGCTATTTCATAGTTTTCTCTCCTCTTGGGAAAAAGTCACATAACAATTATAATAAGAAGAGTGAGAGTTTTTTTGTTATTTACTATTTTGAAATGTAATGATATTTTTTTATGCATAAATAGTAGTTTTTAATTTGAGTTATTTAGGATCTAAGTGAATGACAAGGCTCGATAGTGTTGTTATTCAAATAATAAGTGTTTGTGGAAGGTTAAGAATTGAATTTACATTAAATTATTTTGGGTGGGGACATTGCATGCAAATTGACCAAAACATCATCCATGATCATGAGGATTCTTTATGACTATTCTATCAATACAAAAAGGTAGTGAAGTGGTTTAAAGCCCTATGAAAGACCTTATTTCAAAACTAAGAACTATCCTATTTTCTAAAGCTCCTTACTAAAGAGAAGTTAAGGATACAAAATGAGACTTACATATGATTACTTATATTACTTTGCACAATAAGGGCCATGTTACTCCTCCCTAAGTTTTACATCACCATCAAAAGTAAATTTCCTATCAATTTCTTTAGCACTAACCATTGCCTTCTTTATAGAGGTTTCCTTCACCTTCTTTGTCTAGCGACAAGTGGCATTAATGAATGGGACATTGGGGCCTATGGGAAACCTTGCAACAACCTATGAAGCATCATGTTGAATAGTAATAAACCCTTGGTTGGATTAGCTCTAGCTAGAATTTCTTCAAAATTTCCTAGGAAATCATTCTTGGTGGAATCCTTTGCTAATAAATTAAAAGCATCCATCTCTTCACATATGTTGATCAAGATACCCACAAACAATTAAGCTATATCTAAATTTTCTCAATATCAATGCTTGTATTCAAGAATTCCTCTCTGAACACCTTTTTAAGGAAACCACCGCCACTTCAACTTTCCCTATAATGAATTTACTTATTAAAAATAGAGAGGAAAAATTAGTCTCTTCTTTGAATGAAAAAATATTTGTATCCATGTTATCTCTCAAAAAATCTTACCTAATATTGCTTAAATGTGGTTCTATCGCCCACTCTTTGTTGGATATACAAACCTTGCTTGAGAATTACCAAGATACCTTCTTATCATCTTGTGTCATTTCATCTCACTTCTCATATCTTGTCATTATTGAACCTCATCCCTTCAAATATGTGAGCATGTAAGCCCATCATCATATTGTGTAGTCATTATCCAAGGTGGTTGAAGCTAATAGATTTATGAATATAGTGATGTATGGTAGTGAGGAGTTTTTTTTGATGGACCAATAACTACATAGTGAATCTAGCATGCTTACTACTCATATGTTTAACATTTGTAAAAATTCACTCCAAGCCTTGAGATTGTTATTTATTATGAAATCCTTGAATTATTTATTCCATAACTAGGAATTAAATCAATGTCCTTGTTAGTTTGTTAGTATAAATGTTGAATTGTATATGAGGTGAGGGAGTCTAATTTTGGCCATGCATTGTGGAGGATGTTATCAAGTTTCTTATCTAGTGTTTTTCTTTTTCTTTTTAACTATATTGATGACCATAAAACATCCTTCTATCCGAACTCAAGAAAATCAAATTATTTGCAAATCTATAAACATGGTAGTAGTGCTTGGACTTTGATCTTATTGTTTATTCTCTCCTTTAGTGCCCTTGGATTATCTAACTACCTCATTAGAGTTTAGCTTTATTAAACCAACATATGATAGTGTCCACTTAATGCCTTCTCTTAAATTTGTTGTAGAATTAACTATACAAGCCCCTTGAATAGGGGATAAATTTATTAATTTAGCTTTTTTTAAATCATTAGGTTTTCTTTAATAATATGTTCAATAATTTATTATTTCCATTAGCTTAGTCAAATATTATAAATGAAATATTTTGATAAATGTATTATGTGGTCTACATAATCAATAGTTGATAAGTAGGAGGCATTTTCCATAGTGTATCAAATTATGATATTGCTATCAAGATTCAACCATGTAGTTTTGAGTCAAACATATTGACTTATGTTTCATGAGTAGTGAGTCACAAGAACCAATCTCTCATGATAATGAATGGTCCAATTAGCACTCATTGCATCTAGGTGATGCTCACAGAGGTGAAACATTGGTTCTTCCTGAGAGGTCACCCATCTTGGCACTACTTCAAGTCAAGTGCGCCTTAACCATGGAGTTTTCCCCAAGGTTATGCCCACTTAGCTTTCAACCTCATTTGCAAAACCTTTAGCAAGTGTGTGCCTTATGAACCATTCATAATAAAGCCCCTTTAGCTCATCAACTAATAAGTAAGAGGTATTTTCCATAGCGTGTCAAATTATTATATTGCTATCAAGATTCAATCGTGTAGTTTTTCAAGAAACTCATTGACCCATAATCAATAGTGTTAAAAATCATTTGTTAATAAGGATAATAAAATGTTTCATAAATAATTTTTTAAAGATTAATCTATCTAAAATTTTACGTATGAAAAAATTAATCTATTTTTTTATATTATTGTTCTTTTCAATAATAATTAATTTATAATATTTTGGTTGGTTGGTGAGAATTATATATATATATATATATAAATTTAAAAAACTAGTCAAAATAAAAAGTTTTAACTATTTTATAATTTATATATATCCAATTTATAGACATCCATCGAAACATAAAGGATAGAGGAGTTTAAAAAAAAATTGATCTAAGGGCAGAGGAATTGATCATGGTAAACATAAATAAAAAATGGATATTAAAATACTATATGTATGGACCTTCCTTTCGTAATGCCTAGCTTCTCCAAATTTTGTAAGGGTAAGGTCTCATAGAGGGGGATTCCTTAAAAATCTCAGCTATGCTGCTTAGCTTTTTTAGGAATATTTTAAAGTTTTTGGTCCCATGGATTTAATCTTGCAATTGTCCTTTAAATTTTAAGCTCCAAAATTTAAGGAATGCATTTGATAAAAAATAATAAATAAATGAAAATTCTCTCATTTTAATTTTCTAATAAGAATTTAAAATTTTAGATGAGAGACAAGTGGCATAAAAAACTCTTAAGCTGTAGAGGCAATTTCTAGCCCCACCCCAATTTCACCAGCTGAAATATTCATTCCTAAAAGGTAGGGGCTTCTATAGTTCCCTATTTCCCTATGCGGTAGCCCCACCTCTATCTTGGCGGGGGGGGCGAGGACCTTTAGGTTTAGGTGGGGCATATCTATCTATATATCTATCTATCTATAGATAGATATATAGATAGATAGATAGATATATCTATATCTATAGATATATAGATATATAACTAGTGAGCAACGACGGTTCTATAGTGTTCGTCATAGAAGCTTGAATTCCATCCCTTCTTTCGTCACTTCGTGATTGATTTCGACATTGACCCATTCCATTGTATCTGTCCATAGGAGGACCTACTTCCCTTCTACCTATTCTCTGTTCACATGGGAAACAAAGCGGAAGGGTAGGCAACAGGTACCACGGGCCCTTTGTCCCACACATCTAGAAGTGTAGTTCACTAGTTCCACCAAATGCTCCTATCTCTCAACAAAGACCGTGTGAGTGTGCGGTTATGCCCGCCAATTCCAATAGAAAAGTTCCCCAAGCGCATGCCTATTATTTCTTCGGGAGCCCTTCCCTAATACCTTTGATAGGTATAGGTATGGGTATAGGTAGGTCGAGCCAAGATCCCACCATCCAGCCCTTCGGGACCTAAGGTTTTCCTTTCATCGGCAACCTAAGGCCTACCTTTAGCAGCCGACCATATTGGCCTTAGGCTGCCAAAGGTAGGCCAACAACTACCGATGAAAGGCAGGCAACACCAACCCCACTGACCATAAGGCGAATGGGTCGGTCCTGAAGGGTTGGGTGGGTGGGTGGCAATAGGGAGGTCGGTCTCGAAGCAGGGCAGGTGGGAGGAGATAGATACATAAATGACCTGATGTAGTGTGAATCCCTCCCATCTACCCTCTCCCCTCTATGATGCACTCGCTTTGGATCTCTGACACACAGGGGAGGCCCAACCTTCTATAGTTGGCACCAGACTGATCATTCAACATCCCACATTCACGCCGTTTCACTACTGATCGAGGAGCTATAGATAGAGCCATCTCGATAAGACATGTTGTCACCACCATCTTCTATGTGTCACTTAGTTATCTCTGCCTCACTGTCTCTGCAGTTAGAATAAATAGAATTCATTCAGTGGCTCCACGATTGCCCTTTAAACGATCAGAATGGGGTAGAGCCTAAAGATACATTTTGTACTCTATCAATTTCTCTATGCCTCTATGGAGTAATTCAATATGTGGTTTTGCACGTTCCACCACTTCTCTGTCCATTTTCGATATTGATCGTGGAACACCATGAGCAGTAGGATGTTGAGGTCCAAAATTTGAAGTGGAATTTCTTATTTGTTTGTTCCTAGCCATCATGGGAGAGAGATCGATGAAGAAATGGATTGTTCCCTTCGCAATACCAATGTTCGGGCTGCCCTGGAAGGGGAAATAGTTCAGGAAAGTTGAAGCGGCCCTTCTCCACAAACCCCCTGGATCTTGTAGAGTATCTATCCTATGATATGTGATGTATATAACCAAGTTGACTGGCCCCGCCCTACCTCTATCCTGGCAGGCCCCTATCCTTTATAGCGGGGGTTCAATAGGGCCTCGGGGCCCTTACCCCTACTATTATAAAGGGTAAAGGCCCTATCCTTAGTTATTCTAGTAGGCTGTGCCTTCAACACCAACCATATGGCCTTAGGGTGGGGGGAATAGTGGGGGTTCAATAGGGCTAAACTATAACTAAATGCCAACTATAGTAGGGGGTCAGGGGGAGAGTAGGGCGCTGCCAGCCATAATATCAATCAAGTCAGTGAGTCGTGTGATGGGAGACCTCCTTGCACAATTTAGAGAGCACTTACTTCAATTTGAGTGCACTGCACCACCGCATTGACCATGGGTAACAGAGCTCGCTCGATTTGGTTTGACCTGAAATTCACTTTCGACCCTGTGTTTGATAGCCCGACCTTAGTGATGTTAATCGTGGTTACATTCATAGGTAGCTCGGTCCATCTCTATTCCATTTCCTATATGTCTGAGGATCCACATAGCCCTCGATTTATGTGTTAATCATCTATTCCCACTTTCTTCATGCTCATGTCAGTTATCGAGGATAACTCGATTCAATAATTCTCGGGATGGGAGGAAGTAGGTCTCGCTTCCTATTTGCTAATCAATTTTCAGTTCACATGACTTCAGGTGGATGAAGAAGCTATCAAAGCTATGCTTGTCAATTGAGTAGGTGATTTTGGATTAGCTCTCAGGATTTTGTGTCATTTCACTCTCTTTCAAATAGTAGACTCCTCGACCATTTTTTCTCGTGCTAGTGCCTTTTCTAAATCCCACAATTCTTTCATCTTCTGCAGTGTAAGATTTCATACCATAACTGTGATTTGTATCTCACTCTCTATTGGTGCTATTGGAAAATATGTACAGATAGGATTGTATACTCGGTTACCCAATGCGATGGAGGGTCCCACTCTAGTATTCGCTTTGATTCATGCAGCTACTATGACAACGGTGGGCATTTCCATGATAGTGAGGTGTTCCCCTCCATTTGAATACCCACGCACGACATTATCTACGATTGCTTTTGTAGGGGATATGACATCATCCTCCATGGAAACCACTGGAATATTATAGAATGATCTGAAGAGCGTCATAGCTTATTAAACCCGCAGTCAATTAGGGTATATGATATTTTCTTGCAACATTCCCAACTATTCAGTTAGCATCTTTCACTTAATGAATCACACGTTTTCCAAGGCATTACCATCCTCGAGTGCAGGTTCGGTAATTCATGCTATGTTGGATGAGCAAGATATGCGCAAGATGGGGGGCTTGCTTCCTCATTACCCTTGACCTATGCCATGATGCCCATAGGCAACCCATCCCCAATTGGACTTTCTTTTCTCATTGGATTTTATTCCAAAGATGTGATCTTGGAGCTCGCTTACACCAAATATACCATCAGTGGGAACTTTTCTTTCTAGTTGGGAAGTGTCCCTGTCTTTTCCACTTCTCACTACTCTTTCCATTCACTTTTTCTAACATTTCTAGCACCAACCAATCCATTCAGGTGAGACATCTTACGATGTCATGATGCATCCATTCCTATGGCCATTCCTTTAATCGCTCTAGCTTTCGAGAGTCTTTCTGTAGGATAATTGGCTAAAGTGTGACCCGTTAGCCCATAAGTATTGTGACAAAGCGGTTGTGGCTCACCTAACATGATCGTACAAGGTACCCACAATAGAAAAGAAGGGCCTTCCTATGCACAGGCGTGAACAAGAATTGGGGATTGGATGCAGGTAAAATTCCCGCCAATGGCTGAGTTGCTTAGTTGACTCTTGAAACCTTTGGTGATTCATGCATGAGTGAGCAGAAAAGGGAAGGGGAAAGAGGCCCCGGTGAACACAATCAGTTAGCAAGTGTAAGCTTTTCCGCTTGCCCGACAGTATTCAGTACTGACCACATTGAGGGATAGGCCCTAAAGCGAAGGATGGGAATGTGGGTGGCAATGCGTTCCAATTTTTGGCCCTGCAATGAACATCCAATGGAGCATGGACTAAATGGCCATTGTCTAAAAGGACTATGTCCAGGTCATTCTGCCCCCACAAGGTACATCTCGAGCCTATGGGCCACTATAACTAACCAAGAAGACACTTGGAACTGGAAGGGGAAAAAAACCTGATGGACTGTCGAGCTACAAGTTGTGACACATGCACAAGAGTAGGATTCCCCAAGAAGCCAGGGTCACAGATGTCCAAGAGGGCCCACTTGGAGACTTAGGATCTCAGTAGGCCTATTTGGAGTAGGGGCTGAAGCTTAGTAAGTTTTGTTATGAGTCGGTAGGCTCGTGATAGATAATACCCTTAGTGTCCATTCATTCTTGCATGTGTACTCCTCCACTCCATGGGAATACCGACAGAGGCCAAAGAAAGAAGTATTAGTATCAGCCATCCCACCTAGATGCAGGGGGCCTAGAGCCAAGCCATCATTTTCATGTTATCAAGAATGTGCTAGGAACAACTAGAGATAGTGCAACATGCGATCGTACTTAGCTGCCCTACTATAACTACTAACTAGCTAACTATTAAGGGGTGGGGGAAGTTGCAAAAAACCAATACATCCAACACCTATTGATTCAGAGCATAACCCCTACTCAATCAACATCTGCATTGGAAACTTCTTCCAGAGAGGGCAGTATATATAAACATAGTCATCTTGGCATTTAATTTGGTGCATCAGCCACCTAAGATGGAAAGGGTCACACACTGATTGATTAATCCTCACTAGACCCACCCTCCTCTAGTTCTATAACTGCTATTCATTTTGCTTCAGAGGTAGAGTC
>VDFB02379425.1:32068-56891 GCA_007258455.2 Sequoia sempervirens
AATGGGGAGATGAGTGCACGCAATAAATGGATTATTCACTCGCCAGAAGGGGAAGAAAGAAATGAAAAAGCAGGAGATTGGACAGGTGGATTCATTCTCGACTCTTCCACATGTTTTAGTCCGTTCACCGGCCGCCCACTTCTACTCGATTCTAGGTGTTGATCGAACCCCCATTTAGGATCTCATTTCCAATGCCAAAGCAAGTGTTTCCCATTCCCCTAATTCATGTCCTAAGCCATGATTCCTGGATAAATAGAATATATTCCTTATTCCCCCAAACCAATTAGAGTTCTCCAGCCTCTGGATCAAAGCTTGAATATTCTCCCCCCTTCCCACCTCCATTCAGAGTGGTGAAAGAAGATCTTAGTCCCCTGCTCATAGATGAGATTCTTCTCTTCTCACCTCTCCTCAGGAATAGCTAGTGGCATATGGATCAGAACTCATTTCTTCCCCACCTATATATGATGTTGGTGATTCCCCCCCCTGATTTGTATTTGTTTAGACCCATCGTGATGACCTAGTGATGACCTAGCCACCTCGATTAGTAGAATAAAGCCATGAGTCCCCTCTTGCCTGATGAAGTGATTAAACCGATCTCCTACTATCAACAGATTGCTCGTGTCTTGGAGAAGTGATTGAAAGAAATATATGGGTGTTCTCGAATAGGTTGATAGATGAGCTAGCCATGGGATCCATTCCTTGCTCTTTTGGCCCATCCGCATCTCCACCATTTCGATTGACTACTGTCGCCAACCCTGCTGACCCTACTGATCCCGATGATCCAATTGAGAAGCTATCTTCCCAATAATCAAATAAATACAACTATTTGTGGGCCCCTACGAGAATATATATTATTGTGGGGGGCCCTTATTCTCCCTCCCACCCACAATTCAGCCTTTCTATCATTGGGGGGCTGAACCAAACATCTCGTTTCCACTTCCTAGACATCTAGCTTGGAGAAATCCATCTCGCCTCATCTCAATATTCATTCGAATTCATGTTTGAAACACTCCGCTCATAGTTTCTTTAGGTGCTTGGGAACTTGAACTCACACTCTGAAGAATGTATGGTGGTCCTGTTCTGGGAGATGTATGCAACACTGATCAAACATGAGAGGTTGGGGGATGGATAAATGGCTTAGTAGAGCTAGGTGCGATGAATACTACCGAAGCTGTAAACCCTGGGTTTTGATGGTGGTAGTTTATGAGATCCTTCAGACTTAAGAGAAGAGGGAAACTACTAGATCCTAATGAATTGGTTCGATTACCGAGGCTTCGTCTAGAGCATTTGCTTCATTGTCTCGTAGAATTGACGAATGAGGAAAGCAAGCGACTGGGGTAGAGTAGATAGGTTTGGTTGGGAAACAATAAGGGAAATGGAATGAGGGAAATGCATTGGTAGTTACCCACTTCATTTAGCTCTGTGCAGTCCCTTCCTATTTCTTGATTAGCCTTTCTTTTCCTAGTTATCCCACTGCCTCTTTCTATTGTTTGGTTATGCACTAAACCCCCAACCCCATCAGGTGGGTGGGATCCCTTAAAATAGTAGGGGGCGTGAGGTAGATTATAGAAGTGGGAAGATATAGGGATTAGGCCTCGGGTGGGAGGATAGGGTTCATTGGGTGGGGGGACAAAAGGGGTTGCCACCCACCCACCCCTTACGTCAAATTAAAGAAAATACCCTGTCTAGAGAAAAAGAGGCCTACCCATTCCTAATCATTCTCAAGGATTGAACTAAGATCTATAGCCATTGATTTCACTCAGGGAAACCAACCATATTTGGTCTAGCCTCCCCCTGCCTAGAATATCCACCCCCGCAGTGGGGGGGACTAAAAAATAAGAGGGGTGGGGGCCCCTACCTCTTACCTCTATAGTAGGCATCTTACATATATAATCTAATCTCCAAAATCTCACCACAACTATCAAAAATCAAGATAGTTGACCTTTCTCCAATTCCCACCCACCCCTATCTGGCCCCTACTTACTTAACATTGAACACCCCATCTTGTTAGGCTCCATCCTCCACCCCCAGGGTATTATAGTCGGGAGCCGAACAATCAATATTATTTAATGGGTGGCCAGGTACTCCAACAGTTCAAGATGGAACTTAACGAGGACCTGGTAATGTATTATAGTTTTCTACTCCCTTCCCTTCAACTAGAGAAGATCTTGCCTCCCACCCAAAGATAGTTGAAGGAGATGGAATCCAATGCTTTCCTGGGCTAGAAAATGAAGGACTACCTGGGCTAGAGATTAGAGCAGTTCATTGGAACCTTGTTGTTGATAACAAGGATAGCCTCAAACTAGAGTTGGAATCTCTTTATTGAACTCCCTTCCAAAAGTAGGAGCCACCTAGCCTACACTGGCCACAACTTGTTCTATTTGTTGGACTTCAAGATTTGATTGAATCAAGCAACCTTTCAAACTTACATCCATCCATGGTTATTCTCTTGCCTCACTCCTTGTGGGTAATTGATCAGGGACTATCCACCTTTTAGATGGTAGTCCATGAGAAGATTATTTCATTTTGATGGTCCAATAATAAAGAGGCAACTATCCTCGCTTCACCCAGGAGCCATACACTCCAATTTAGGTAAAGGTCCTTCCTTCCTACAAGATAGAAATAAAGCTACCTCCAAATTTAAATTCTATCTCCTCCACTAATAGGATCAAGATGGGACAGCATCTTATCCTTCAATTCCTAGAATTAACTCTTCTCGAAAGGAATTCAATTAGCTCTCTCAAGATTTTCTCATCTCTTTGACTCCAATGGAAAGCATGCTTGGAGCTTAGATTAGTGGAACTCAGTAGTCGATTAGTTGGAGAATTCAAACAACTCAATGAGGAGAAGATTCAAGGACCCTCTCGATGGTGGCTGGCCTAACATGAAGGTGGTGGCTAGCCCAACAAATGAAAGCTCTTTCCTAGTCTAACATTCTTTCTTTCCAACCATCGAGAAATGAGGTGAAGGACACTTTAGACTGAGTAGACTAGTTCAACTGGTTCATAGGAAGTAGCTTTATTTCCAGAAGGAAGGAAGATGGAATTACCGAGGGATTGAAGCTGTAAGGGATTTGCATCTTGAACCGACCATCCTTATTCACCCCAGGGTAGGATAGTTATCGAGGGGGTCCCCTCCATCCTGAACCAGGTATGGGGAGGAGTTGGGATCAGTAGGCTTCTCCCGAGGCCCCTTAGAATAGTAGGGGAATAGTAGATCTGGATAGCTATTAATTCTACAACTATAGTTAATGGCCATCCGGAGCTAAGACAATACAAAAATTCCCTGGGGGGGAGTAAGACTATTGAACCTAGCCCCAGATACATGATTAGGTTAACTAGAAGGAAGGACCATCCCAACAACATCTCCTTCATTGGATTCCCCCTGGAAACAAAGAGTATTCTATATGGAAGGAAGGGACTAACCTGAACTGAACACCCCCGATGAGTAATGGTCATGAGAAAGGGGGTGAAGGATGGATAAACCCCCTATTGAAACTTCAACTGGTAGGAACCTCGTAACTATAATAAGGCAACTAGTGTTGCAGAATGGGTAATTTATTTGACTCTCGATGAATTAGTGAGTAAAAGGAAAGGAGTTCAACAGGTGGAAACTAATAACTCCCACCCACCCGGTTATGCTTTCATTCATTTCTTAGGAATTCATTGATTGTTTCTGGCAGGGATGGAGTTCAAGAAAGTAAAATGTATCAAGGAGTTAACCGCCCTCAACTAACAAGAAAGAGTGGGAGGAGTATTCTATTCATCCACCCTTAACTAATCATAGCCCTTGCATATGATCAGGGAGGGACCTCGCCCTACAATTCTATGGGGGAAGAAAGCTATTTCTTGAAGTTTATGTGATTATCCATCCTGGGGGTGTAAAGGGCAGCCCATGGTTAGAAAAGGAAATATAGTTTATCTTTGGGTTGGATTGTTTGGATCCCTTGTCGGTAGAGAGATTGATTGTTCAGAATAGCTTTACTACTTCCCAATGGATGACATCACATCATGAACAACTATAGCCAAATGGATTTTATTTCTTTCTTTCCTGATGAACCAGAGTTACCATCTCCTTCATTGGATTGAACTAGTCTACTCCCTACCAGGGACCCATACTTAATGAACGAGTACCCTCAGAGGAAGAGAATTAACAAGTTAACGATAACCAAAAATTTCATTCCCTCCCTCCTTGGATCAAGCTCATGTTGTCCCATTGAAAATAAAGCATGCTCAGGTAGGAAATTCCATTGAATAGTAGGGGGAGTTCCATCCTAAAGGAATTCAAAAAAATTGATTTCCAGCAAGCTATATCCTCAAATTGATTTCCAGCAAGCTATATCCTCCCACCCACCCCTAGGGAAGCTAGATGTCTTGCCCCATTCTTGTATCTTGAGGAGCTACCAAGAGCTACCCCTAAAATCCCATCCATTTTATTTTCTTAGTCCCTACCAGATGGAGCCAAGAAAGAGGAGATGGAAGCAGTTTCTCGCCTACCTATAGTTGGAGAATTAATGAGGGAGTATGAAGTGTAAGCTAACTAGCGTACAAGAATAGTGGCAATTGATTCAACTAGTTTGTTGGGTGAGGGGTCGAGCCTTCTATTAGGCGAGACGAATGGAGGAGGAGATAATGAACTTATGGAGGAGTTTATTTATCTAGCCAACCCTATCGTGATTGTTTATCCAGCCCTATCAGTAAATCAGGTGTTCAGTTCAGGTTAGTCTATAGTTCAGTAATTGAATTCTATCGGTGGAGATGCTAATAGGGGGTGAAGGATTGCACATTAGCTGAAAGGAATTCAACTAGTTAAATCATTAGCTTGATAGGGGTGGGTAAAAGGTTGATCCACCGAGCATCAATCGTCAAACATGGATAGCCTTATATACAGAACATGCTAAATGAAATAGAACCCCCTACTATTCTATGGGGCATCAGTCATCTCCGCCGATTAGAAAGAAAGGTAGGACAAGAAAATAAATCTCTTGGAATAGCAGGTTGATCTTGACTTTTAATCGAATGACTCTAGTTAGAACCTTCTCGCGATTCTAGTTGAGATAAACAACCAGGGGTGAGGACTATCTCCTCCCATCCTACTTCTCGAAATACTCTCACTTTCACCCATCGGGTGTTCAGTGCTAGTCGATGGTAACGAAAACAAAGGAGTTCAATTGGTTAATTAATTAGCATGCTACCATTGGAATAGTAGAGGGCATGTAGAAAGAAGGATTATTCTCCAAAGGATGGAGGCCCCGGTTGGAAAAGAATATGGATTGTTCGAAATTCTCCCTTAGGTTACCCTTTCTCGAGGTTGTAAAAAATAGGGATACTTGAGCTTCCATCCTTGTTCCCTTTATAATAGTAGGGAAATGAGATTTTAGTTTCTCGCCATTGGTTAGGACTCCATCGGTTAGGAGGTATCCAACAACCCTAAAATTCTATGGGAAAATGGATGGTGAGGATGAGCTTCCATCCAGGTATTTCCTTCTAGCCCCTCCCGATAGAAACATTTAGTTTCCCAAGGAGTTATAGCTGAGTTCAACCCTAACCAACTACTTGACCTATCTAACTAATCAAAGAAAAAGGAGGGAAGCTCTTCTCGAGTTTATTAGTTTTGACTGTTCACCAAGGAATTGGATCTTTTTATTTGAACATTGGGATTATTTAGTGAAGTTACCAAGGGAGTAGTAGAATCAACCACTAACAAAAAAGTAGAAAGCATGGGAAACCATTGGATTGATAGGGGTGGGGGAGTCCAAATGAAATAGTGTAACCCCTCATTACTGGTTTATGAATAGTCTCAATGAGTTGTTCATTACGAGATAGTATTACCAGACTAGATAGGAAGCTAGTTTCTTTAGCCGGGAGTCTTTCTCCTACCACACAATTGGGCTCCAGTTATCCATCAGAAGGAAGGGAGGTTATTCAATGAGAATTTCAAAAACAACTAGTGCTATTAATGCTTCATCATCCTTACTTTTGTTGAACTCAGGTCCCCGGGAGAAAAATAGTTGAATTGGGAAAGACCCCACCGGGTGGGTGGTAGCCCTTAAAATAGTAGGGGGCATGAGGTAGATTATAGAAGTGGGAGGCTAGGGTCTACTGCAAGGACAAAATGGGCTGCTGTGGCTAGTGGGACTAGGAGTTTCTCAGGCCCCAACCCCACTATGGGTGGGAGTTTTAAAATAGTAGGGGGCTATGTAGATTATAGGAAGGGAGAGGATATATAGATATGCCCTAAGGGTTGGGGAGAGGATATTTCAATTGAGGATCCATGGAGGAAGCCTTTGATCAGTTCATTAACTAATTAGAGAGCAAATGAGAAAGAGACTCCTCCCCACCACCATTGTGGGTGGGCTTAATCCAGTGGGTGAATGAAGGGTGTCACCCCCTGTAAAGGATTAGGGGGCCCTAGGAAAGAAGGAGCTATAGTCATTGGAAAATACAGAGAGGTTGTTTCTCATGTTGTTCAAAAACAAGGAAGTCTCATTTCCAAATTTAACCTTCCTACACCTCCAAGTTGAAGGCAAGGCCTAGACTATCCAAGCTCTATCCTAACCACTTCCCACTCCTAGCTGATTCATATCCTCCTACCTCCCAGCTAGTTGGTGGGTGAGAATGCTAATGAAATGTTTCCATCCCCAACGCATTAGGAATCTCCCTATCCAGTGCAGGGTGGCCAAGCCTAACAATCTTATCTATCCAGACCCTCCTCTCTGTTTGTTATTGGACAACCAGAAGGAATTCAACTAGTAATAAACTCTCCCTAAAGGATGGTCTGCTATAATTCCCTCCCTCTCGTAGAAAATGAAAGCATGCTCCATAATAGATAGTCGATGGGTGGGAGGGAATTATATCATTGGATTGTTCATTGGATGTAGCTCCAGTAAGAAGCAGATGGACGATGTAGCTCCAGAAGCAGATGGACGATGTAGCTCCAGAAGCAGATGGACGATGTAGCTCTAAAAGCAGATGGACGATGCAGCTCCAGAAGTAGATGGATGATAGCCCATCGGTTCATCAGGGGTAATGAAACTATTCATAGATGGAACTAACCCTCCCTCCTAATTTATTATCATGGGAAGGTGCTTAATCTCTACTTGTTGGCTACCCTAGAAACTATAGGAAGTAGGGCTCTACTCACTACCCTGGTAGATTCAAGTGAGAACCACACCCCCAGTGAAGGAGCCCATCCTCAATGTTCTTTCTCAGCCTAACTGACCATCCAAAGTTTTCGGTTGACTCCCCCATAGAATTGTAGGCTTTCTCGAGTTCACTAGAATTGCCCCCCACCCTCAATTGGTCGATCCCCTTTAAATAATAGGGCCCACTCGAGAGGGAAGGACATGACATGTAATGAGTTAGGCAGCTATCACATATATAATCGAGAACCCCTACTATTGGTTGTTGACCGATCCACCTTATATACCTAACATGGCCATCCGAGGAACTTCCTTTGGATGGAAACTTCTCTAGGACTACCAGATGGGTAACCTGACTTCCTTCTGGTTGAACTAGTTAGGGAGGAAGGAAAGCTAGACCATCCATCCTTGTTTCTAAAACATCTCTTGCCCTCACGCCCAGCTATGATTCCCAACTAATTTGGTTGGATTGACCTGTGAATGAAGCATCCAAACAATCCCCTTAAAATAGTAGGGACAGTTAAACAACTATACAGTTGGAGGGTAATTCTATCCAGTTCACACTGAGAATTCTGTAGGAGATTTTCTACTACCTTCCAAAGTGAGAGCTCCATGTCCCATCCTAGCTTACACATGGCCGGAAGTCTACTCCCTCATTAATTCCCACCGGCGGTGGGGTCTAACACGTCGCACCACCGAAAGGAGTGTACAGGGACGCCGATGGGCTAGTTGAGCTCCTCATTGAGTTCCATCCATCTAGATAGATCGAGCATTCTTTCATTTGAAATGGGACAACATGAGCTTGATCCAGTTTTCCCAGAAAAAAGAACAAAAGCGACGAGGGTGTAGGAAGGGTAATGGGTGGTCATTAGAACTGTCTTTCTCATATGGGTAATGGGAGCCCCTCCCTACTATCTATTCCCCTATGGATTTAGCCTTCCTCTCTAGATTTAGCCTTCCTAATATAACTAGATGGAAGGGAGTTCTCCTCAACTCGTTAATGAAGGTGTTCACTTCGATGCAGTCGGGCACCTAATTATTCTAGTTGTATGGGTTGTGTTAACTTCACCGTTGGGAGTTCACCAAGGGCATAGTAGAACAAAAGGATGGGTTCATTGGGAGGAGGGATTAGAAAAAAAAGGATGGGTTCATCGGGTACAATCCTTCAGGAAGAGAAAGAATAGTTAGTCCTTCAGCTAGATTGAATCCCTGGTAGGAGTTAGGCTGGATTGAAGGGATAGTATTGAAACACCTTTGAGTAATTCTCTCCCACACCCTAAGGTTTATGGGATGGTGGGCCAGGACTTCCAGTTCATTTCCTTAGGGACTTTGACTGGCTGGGCAGTGCTGAGATGGGGTGGATTTGTTCTATTTTATAGTTCTGGATCAAATAGCAGAGAGCCTGTCTCGCCCTAACTTGGTGAGAGAAAGCATTTATTCTCTGATAAGGAAGCTAATAGAGAGAATTCACACATTCTCTCATCTCCCACTGTGAGATTTAGCCTCTGCTTTAGTCAGATTTCATTAGTTAGACTCTCCCACTGGAATACATTTCTAGGCTTCATTCTTGCCCTGGGGCTTGCATGAGAATTTGGCTACCTTCCTCCCTCCCATGGTCAGTTTGGATAGCTTTCCTAATTCCCTAATGGATGGATGAGCCATACATCGAGGGTGAATGGAACTGAACCTTGTCTTCCTTTGACAAGATAGAAAGGACCACTGCATCCTCTGTGTGGACTCCCTTCCTGACTTTCCCCACCTCGGCCTTAATATCGAGCAAGAACTCCCCACTCTAGCCCCCTAAGGTAGAGATTCCCATTCCTGGAAAAGGCAGGAGGCTGGGTCTTGGGGTGGGAATTGAAGTAATCACAAAATGTGTAGCTGCGGTGCTATGTGCCTACAGGTAGGACTCTCCGGCTACAACGAGGATACTTGCTTATCACCGGTTCAACTAATAAACGAGTAAGGGTAATGGAAGGTGGATCGACCGGTTGAATCTACTATGGAAGGAGGGGAATTCCGATGGAGTTTATGCTATTACTACTTGCATGGAGTTTATGCTATTACTACTTCCGGTTGAACTATCCCGAGGGAGGCCAATGGATGGAATGGAACACTGAGGGCATGTGGGCCCCATTGAACCATCCCTGGCCCAAATTTTCTCCTGAATGCCCTAAGATGAATTAGGCCGTGCAAAGCATGCATGGGACCCTAGACTCCATCCTGCAGGGAAAAAGAATTTTAACTAATCTACTCAGGGTGAGGGAAGGAACCTTTAAAACCACCTTCCTCTCAATGTGTCTCATTTGTTTCTTTTCCCATTGGATCCCCAACTTTGAAATAACTAAATTTTAAGTTTGCTGAACGATTATCCACTAGCTTATTATTTATTATCACTTTCTGGAATTAGATCATCCATCTTTTCTTTCTATGAGAATGTCAGCCTTGTCTCCTTGGAAGGAAGTTTTCCTGGCCTCCTCGAGGAGAGATAGTGGGCTGAGGAACTCCTTGGCTCTCCACTACTACCAAGTTTCTCTCCAATATTAAATCCTTGCTTCTCACTCATGGTCGATGCCCTTCCTTTAGGGACTGAGCTATTTACCAAGCAAACTCCCCACCTAAGGCCACATGTCTTGGCTAAGGTGCATGCCTTAAAAGTACACGTAAGCAGCCTAATTTTGGCCTATCTAGAAAGCTCCTGCGGGAGGCTCCCAAGGTACATGGGTGGTGGAAGTACTGGGTAGCCATTAATTTAGGTGCATTTATCTCCCATTATTCCTCCCACCCACCCTTGACATTCATTGGTTAGTCGCTCCATCCTATCGGGGCTCTACCTTCCATCCTACCGGGGCTATCCAAGCAAACTAGAATAAGGGGTGAAGGAAGGGTAGGCCTATCTAGTATTCCTATCTATCCAGTATTCATATCCAACCAAACTAAAACTATCTATAACACTCCCACCTCATTTTCTTAGGATTGAGCCTATCCTACATTCCCTAGGGATCAACCAACAACTAGAATGGGCTGCTGGGATGCCTCAACTAGAATTCTCCTAGGAGTGGAGCCTTCATGGACCAATCTTAATTGAACAATTGAACTGAGTGGGGGTGAAGGATGACAGGAGGGGGTGAAGGTAGATAGATCGAACAATCCAACTTCTCTGGATAGGCATGAGGACCAGGTCTGATGAGGAGCCAGCCGAGTATGGAATTCCCCTTCCATATGTAGTTCTCAGTTTAGGATGGATACCCTTCCCTCCCATTGATAATTAGGAAGGTAGTTTAGTTCAAGTTGTTAACCTTCTTTCTCGGTATCCTCATTCTTTCTTGGGGCTTCCTTCCAGTTTAATGAATGATTATAGTTGTATGGTGGAGTTGGAACTCAATCTCGATCTCTGCAATAGGGCATTGCTAATTTAGTTCACCTTCCTTTCAAACACCCTAGAAAGACAGTTACGTCTCTACCGATTAGGCTATCTGGTAAACAGTTAGAACTCAATCTCGATCAAGGGTGAAGGATGGGTAGTTCCATCCTCCATCATAGATAGTTGAGCCTCTAAATACTTCTATATCCTCCCACCCAAGGTCCCTACTCTTCTATAGGCAAGATGGTGGGGTTTGTGTGAGGATAGCCTAAGTAAGGGCCCGACTAACTCAATTGGGAACTAGAGCATGTTACACCACTATATCCTCCCACCGAGGGGGAGGGAATTGTAGTTGCTATCTGGTCAATAGTTGACCAAATAGCCATATTGTCTACGTAACATGGCCTTCCAAGCATCGAAACTAATCCTATGTAACCCCCAGAGATAGGAAGCTAGTTTCTTTAGCTCAATTCCGGCTGGGTCATATGATTGCCTTTTAGTTCAATGGGCCAAGCCATCCATTTTTACCTAATACTGGATCTCTTTCATCAATCAAAAGTCTTTATTCATTATTCTAGCATATGAAAGCAAGCTGATTAATGAACTGATGCCATAAGCAAGCTGATTAATGCTTATTCATTATGAAAGCGTATTATTTATTCGACATTTATACTAGCTCGATTCTAGCCCTTATTATAGTAGGCTAATGCCATTCACTGGTCAAATTTTCCTTTTAATTCACTAATGCCATTAAAGTTGATTAATGAACTGATGCCATAAGCAAGTTGATTAATCGCGGACAACTTTATGTCCTCCCACCCAAGGCATATCTCGGCTATCCTCCCATGAAAAGGCTTGCCTCTGGTAGGGGGTGGGAGGCCACCTCCCTATTGCCACCCACCCGAGGGGGTGGGAGACTATAGAGTTGGACTGCCTTTGGTAGCCGACCATATTGGCCTTAGGCACTGAAGGCTCTCTTGGCTGTAAGGGCCCGATAGAAGTGAGGTTCAGAAAGGGGTGGGGGGGGCATATTACATATAGAATCAAGAAAAAATATTGGGTGGGATAGTAGGAAGGGAAACTATTCTTTTTTGGGTAGGGTGGGCATGTTACGTAGATAATTTGGCAAATCTAGTATAGCCCTCTAGTTCCCACTCATCCTTTTGGCATGTTATGTATAGAATATAGCCTTTCCAAATCGTTGGGCGACCCGTAGGGGAGTTTCCCATCTTGCTAAATGGCTGGTGTTGGCATGTTATGTATAGAATCGAGCCTTTCCAAATCGTAGGGGCCATACTAAACTAAAACTCCCACCCAAGGCATGCCTTCGACAGCCGACCATATTGGCCTTAGGTGGGGTTGGGTTGGGACCGACCATACTTGCCTTTGGTTGGGGGGGTTGGTGTTATGTATAGAATCCTCAACCCCACCGGGGGGGTGGGAGATATAGGGGCCTTAGGTTTGGGCTCCCTACCTAGCTATAGCCCACAAACCCCACTGACCATGCCCTAAAGTGCTATATCTCCCACCCCCCCGGTGGGGTTGGACCAACCATACTTGCCCAACTAACTATAATCTACCTCTCGGGGGGGGCCTCCCACCCCCTAGGTTAGTGGGGTGAGAACTATCGCCCTTATTTTCCTATGCAGGGTGGGTGGATAGTTGATAGCCAATTCTGGGCCCCTACTATTCGCTCGGGAGGCATGTTACATATAGAATTGAGAACTATCGAGTGTATATAGTTGAGTATAGAACCAACTATAGATGCGAAAGTGCAGATGATCTATACTCGAATGATGAACTAGATTATTTGACTATAGTGCCATTGGGTCTATAATCCCCCCACCCTAAGGCAGCCTTTAGCACCGACCATTGGGTTGTGAATTATAGATCCGTATCCCAGAATTAGTAGGTGGTTTAGTCGATTCAATACCTACTGTATCAACAAGATCATACTCAAAAAATGAGTTTTATCCTAGCTCAGAATGAACGCTAGCTATATGCTCAACACATGCAAGTCGAATGTTGCTCATGTGCTCCCCAGGTGGGCTAGATAGATTGGGCGAATCTAGAGATAGGCCGACCTCGACATCCAGGGATTCCTCCTCATATCCATAGTTGGCCAATGGGGTGGGAAATTAGGAGGTAGAGGGGACCCTAGGCTTTCCTCTAATTGGAAGGCTCTCTCCTATTATCTGCACCCCCCTAGGGAACTATAGTTCCAGGGGAGCCCCTACTCTCTATGGGCAGTTGAGAACAAAGTGGTGAATGAGTGCATAATGCATGGGAATCTACCAAATAGTTTGGGTCAAATCCCGAATTCCATTCACCATTCCCATCCCCTACTAGAGGTAGGGCTATATTTGAGTAGGGCAAGGTAGGGCCCTGACACTAGTTATAGTGGGGGCATCGTAACCAAACCAACTAGCCCCTACCCCGACTATAACCTCCCCCTCACCCTTGCAGGGCCGACCAACTGCACTAGTGGTGGGGTCTACAACTCCACCATCCCATAGGCCTTAGGGTGGGGGTAGATTAGAGAGGGTCCATGTTAGTGGTAGCTGGGTAGGGGGCCAAGCCTTATCCGCTATCCCCTAGCCAACCAAGCCATAAGTGGTGTGCCTGTTCTATAGTGGGGGGGTGTTGAATGAAATGTAATGATAGTTACTTGGGGGTTTCAATAATCTTATTCCAACCCCCATGAAGCACTGTTTGATGAGCCCACGTAGTATTAGGTAGTTGATTAGGTAAAGGATGACCAAATCAATGATGCTTAGTTGGTCTTTTCGGATGATCAACCACACTGGGACTGAGACACAACCTAGACTCCCATGGGGGGAAACAGTGGGGAATCTTGGACAATGGGTGAAAGCCCAATCCAACAATATTGTGTGGGTGAAGAAGGGAAATTCCACTTGTAAATATCTTTCATCGAGTGCACAATCATGACAGGACTCAAGGAAGAAGCCCCGACTAACTCTGTGCCGACAGCTGTAGTAAGATGGGGGGGCAAGTGTTATTTGAAATAACTAGGCGTAAAGGGCATGTAGGCTATGAATCGGATTGGAAGTGAAAGTCGCCAACAATTGGCAGGATGATTTTAGAACCAATTCACTTGAGTGAGATAGGGGAGAGTGGAATTTCATGTGTAGGGATCAAATCCAGAGATGTACAAAGGAACACCAAAAGCGAAGGCAACTCTCTGGGTCTAAACTGATGCTGGGGTGCGAAAGCATGGGGAGCAAACAAGATCAAATACCTTGGTAGTCCATGCCATAAATGACAAGTATTCATCCTTGGTCCCCAACTACTATAGCTAGGGCCAGATCAGGGGCCCAACTAATGCGTGAAACACTCCGCTTGGGGAGTATGGTCACAAGGATAAAACTCAAAGGAATTGACAAGGGGCTTGCACAAGCGGTGGAGCATGTGGTTTAATTCGATACAATGTGTATAGACCATTACCAACCCTTGACATATGAACAAGTGTTCCTGTGCTTAATGGGATGGTGTGAAGTGTATGGTTCATACATGTGATACATGGTTGTCGTCAGCTTGTGTCTTGAGATGTTTGGTTAAGTCCCATAATGAGTGAAACCCTCATCCTGTGTTGCTAGGGTGGTTGAGATAGGAAGGATAAGGGGGGCCCTCTCCTAGCCCCCCCAGGAGGTAGATTATATTCGTGGGTGGAAGTAGAGGTGGCTCACATTGCCCCCTCTCTGAAGCCCTACTCTATAATGGGGGTGTGCCACCCCCCCTATTTCTAGTTATAGAAGGCTACCCCCACCTTGATACTATAGTAGTTTAGGAAGGAGTCCCCTATTGGGGAGGTTGCCCCCCCACCATTATAGAGTAGGGAGAGTAGGCCCGCTTAGGCTAATAGGATAGTGGGGTTTTGGGCGTGCCTTCTGATGAGCCCAAAATATGCTCATAATTTGGATATCATGGTATACTTTTAATACCTTTACTTTTGTTGTTCATGGTTGTTTAACTCTTTTGAAACCTTTTATTGGGGGATATCCTGTAGCAATACATTTTCATGTTCCTGCAGCCTATCATGTTGATATGTCTATATTTATTACCCTGTTTGACTCCCCAAATGACTGGTATAATGCATGTATTTTTTGAATGATGAAATAGATTTAAATATGTGATTAATGAATGGATATTGTGTATGTGCCATGCGCCTTTTCTTTCACGATTTAGCCACCTTGTGTTTCGCAGTGTTGTTGAAGAAAGTAAGGATCGAAGCGCAATGATCTCGCCTGCAAGTAAAGTCCATATCCCGCATGACTTCGAGGAAGCTCGCAAAGACTCTTTGACTGAAACCGTTGGGAAGGATTTTAAATGACATTTAATCTGGAAAGAGTGGAGTGATAGATTCTCTCTGGATCGGGTTGAACGGATGAACTCATTTATGAAGTTTGTTCCTCGATTTCGGGGTACATTTTATATCCACGTCTTTCTCTGTTAGGGTTAGTTAGTTAGTTGTTTTCCTGATTTAAATAAGTGTTCCTCCTGCGCGGGTGAACAAGAGAGAGAGAAGAGAACATAAAAATAGGAAATAGATAGAGAAGTAGATTATGTAAGAGTTAGAGTTATAATATGAATCAGAGTTTTTGTTAGTTTTCTGAAGCAGAACAATCAATGTAAATGATTTCACGTTATGAATAAAAATTTGATGGAGTTCTGAGCACAATCTTCTATGTAAATTAGTTGATGCTTGCTAAGGGGCCCCACTTAGTAAGTATCTGTACGAGAGTAGTTGTTTATCCTTTGTTAATTCAAGTTAGATTTTATTTTAGAAGTTTCAGCACAAGCTCACTTTGATCAAGTTTCAAGAAAGTACCTGAATCCATCCCTCGTTTGTTCCCTAAATATAAGGTCGGCTTTTATAGTTTGTCTCTCAATTGTAGCACAGGATTTCTGATTTGTTAGGATTATGTTGAGTTAAAAAACTTTGCATTACCTTCCTCAGAAAGCATAGGTAGAATTTCTTTCCAAGTATTTATTTCTAATAGGTTAGATTGTGAAATTGGTTCTTAGTGCAATACATAGTGCCACTCCATTTAAAGTATAATGCCCCGGTTTGACAAGTAAATGAACTAATCAATTTTAAGAGGTATTATCAATTGCTAGAATGTCCTAATTCCTAGGGATAGGGTTTCCTTTGGTTGTGATTTTCATATCCTTTTGTGGGCGCGACCATTTTTGGCGCCGTTGCCGGGGATGGTGTCAATCTAAGAACCTACTATAGTCATTGTTAGCAGTAGTTTAGTCAGTTGTTCAAGTATTTTCAAATTCTTTTAAAATACCATCCATTTTTGTTGCATGCATAGAAGAAGAGACGCTCAGGGAAGATTTCTCCCTAACCTGCCATCCATTGCTAAGAAAACTAAACCAGCTTATAGCCTATTTGAGGATGAAGGAGACTTAGATATTGACCCATTTGCTGAAGATTTGTGTGTTAACTTTCTATTCGGCCCATTTGACGAAGAACCTGAAGAAAATCCATTTGCTTCTATACTTGGTCAGGTGAACATGGCACGTAATCCACCTAATCGACCTCCTACTTTTGAATTCCCCATTATTGCTCAACAAAACAATGACAACCTTAAGAATATTCCTTCTTCATTACTTCCCAAGTTCTATGGCTTAGTTACAGAAGACCCAGAGACCTTCTTGTTTGAGTTTGATATCCTCTATCGTAGTTATGACTACACTTTAGATGCTCACAAACTGAAATTGTTTCCTACTACCTTGAAGGAGGGAGCTCTCAGATGGTTCATGAGTTTGGGAAGGGGTGTTGTTGATAGTTGGGCAGCCATGCAAACAAAATTTCTTGAGAAATACAAGGAATATTGTAAGAGTGGCAGTAAAGGTGATGATATATTTTGAATTCAACAAAAGGAAGATGAAAGTTTGGAGGATTATATATCAAGATTCCTGTTTTCTCTGAAAAAGAATTCCGACCACACTCTTAATGAAGAATCTCAGAAATTACTTTTTCTAATGGGAATCAATGATACCTATATAGATGCCTTGGACCTGATGGGAGGTGGAGATATCACTCAAGCATCTTGGGATGATCTAATGAAGATAAGGTTCCACTACTCTAAACAAATGTGAAGAAGGGTAGAGGTCATCAAGCTACAGCTGGGAAAGTCTTCTTCCATCTAGTTTCCTAGATGAAGATCACAAATTTGTCAAGCCTAATTCCCCAAGCAGACATCATAAACAACATGGCTACATAGTTGATACCATGCAAGCTCAGAAGAAACATGTGAGGCTGAGGCAATCCCTGGCCGAAGTTCTGTCCACATTGCAGACAAAAGAAATGTGGATCAAGTAGATGCAAGATGGTGGCCAACATGAGGCTAAATAGTTACCGATCGATTTTAAGATGATAGAAGGTGATGATGACCGTGTCTCTTTGTTGCAACAAAGTGAGACCATGATCTCCAAGACAAGGTATGCCTCAAGATCCTTTGACTTTGGTAATCCTACTCTAATTACAATAACCAATGGCAACCTACATATGGCCATTCCATCTCCACCTTGAATGCCCTCAACCATACCGCCTAACTATCGATCCTCAATGGCAACTCCTCAAGGAGGTTGGCAGCACCCACAAGGACAATGGACTCCACCTCCAAGTAATTGGCAGCAGAACCCGCAATGGAGAGGTTCTCAGCAATGGTAGAACCAACCCCCTGGATTCCTGTAGACTCAATAGCCACAACCTTCGGCCCTTATGCCTCCTCTTGCAACACCTGCAGCAAATACTGGCCCTCCAAAACAAATGCCTATGCCTACTCAACCATTGCCAAATCCTAATAATAAGTAGCAGCAGCAACAACAACCTATGTATTCTCAGAGAAGTCAACCAATATCCAAATATGCCTTGAATATCAATGATATCCATCTTAGGTTTGAAACCACTCTCCTTGCTCCATAGGCACCTGTAATTACAGAGATTCCAGACTCTGCTGCTGAACAACCTACTAATCATGTAGAAGATATACCTTTATCAGCTACTGCCTCTAAGGAACCTATCCTGCAGTCTCAAGCTACACCACCTTTTCCTTAGAGATTGCAAATTACTACACCCAAGACCATTGAAGAGCCTATCTTTGATATTTTGGAGTAGTTCAAGAATGTACAAGTTCAAATTCCTCTTTTTCAAGCTATTAAAGATGTTCCAGTCTATGGAAAAGCTATTAAAAAGGTCCGTTTAAAGAAACAAGGAAGAAAGAAAAATGATCCCCAAACTATCCATGTCCTAGGACACTTAGCCGATATTACGTTGGGGAAGGTTGTCATTCCAAAATATACTGATCCTGGAAGTCCTGTTGTAAAAATAAATATCAATGGTCAAATAGGAAGAAATGTTTTGGTTGACCTTGGTGCAGCCATTAATGTGATGACCAAGCACACTATGGAGTGTTTGAATATCCCAAACACATTCGACTATTAACCGAATCGCCTTGCGTACCATCGATAGTTTCATCGTTACACCCTCGATGAGTGATAGAAGATGTCATTATTACCTTGAATCTTGGGAATACCCCACCGATTTCAATCATATTGGTTCTCACTAAGGCAACCTTAGGAGGATGTTATCCTATTATCCTGTAGACCTTGGTTAGCTATAGCTGATGCCCTTATAGGATGTCGTTCAGGAGACATGACAATTTATGATGGTCAGTCAAAGAAGAAATTGGCTTTATACCCACCTGCACAACCTCTGCCAGATTTGTCTCAACCAATTTGGATAGATCTAGGAGAGGAAACTAAAGAAGTCAATTCATTATCTCAGTTAATGATGCTACAAACTGATCCATTTTCTCAGCTTCAGAGTGAAGATAACCTACTTCTACACATTTTGCAGTTTAGTTCTGGTTTGAATAGCCCATCTATTTTGGACAGCCGTTCTCAGCAATGTTTCCTACAGCAACTAGATCTTGAGAGCCATCATTATTTTCTATTATGTGATATACATGCACTACCTTTATCAGCAACCTCAATAAATGATCTCACCAAATAGATAGAAGTATCTCCAGGCCGCTGTCTGCATATTAATAATAAGTTGCCTCCATCTCAACAAACTACCCTAGCCACAATGTTGCAAGCCCACAAAAGAGCTTTTGCATGGGACTATGAGGATATGAAGGGTTTAGACCCAAAACTTTGTACATATCGCATATATATTAACAGTGACTTCAAACCTATCAGGCAGCCTCAAAGAATAATTAATCCAGCTTTGAGAGAAATTGTTAAAGAAGAATTGCAGAAAATGTTAGCAGCTGGTTTTATCTACCCAATCTCTAATAGTCAGTGGGTTTTTCCATTTGTCATTGTTCCTAAGAAAGGAGGGAAATGGAGGGTATGTGTAGATTACAGAGAACTCAAATTGGCAACAAAGATAGATTACTTTCCTCTTCCATTCATTAATCAAGTTCTACATAATTTAGCTGGGAAAAAGTACTTCTCATTCTTAGATGGCTTCAGTGGGTACAATCAAATCAAGATTGCTCCTGAGGATCAAGAAAAGACTACTTTTACATGCCCTTGGGGAACGTTTTCCTATTCAGTTTTTCCTTTTGGTCTCTGTAATGCTCCTGCAACTTTCCAGAGGGCAGTCATAAGTATCTTCTTAGACATCTCATATGATTACATGGAAATATAGATGGATGACTTTATCATTATGGTACAACATTTGAGGAAGCCTGCCAACTTGGAGAAAGTACTACGTAGATGTGAAGATCACAACCTATTGGCCGAATAGTCAAAAGTGTTTCATGATGATGGGAGGAATAGTGCTTATCACTATATTTCACAGACCCGTGCTGATCATACTAAGATTGAGGTCATCTCTGCTACCCTCTCCTCGCTACAGAAAGAGGCATGGAGCTTCTAGGCTATACCGATACTCACAAAGATTCATCAAGGACTTCCACCCAAACAAGAGGCCCCTTTATGCATTTCATCAAGAAAGATGCAGATTTTTCTTGGATAGAGGAATGTGAAAAAGTATTCCTTGACTTAAAAGTCACCCTTACACAGGCACTTGTTTTGAAAGAACCTAATTGGTCACTTCCATTTCATATTCATACTGATGCATCAGATTATGCCATTGGTGTAGTGTTAGGGTAGAAGGATGGTTCAACAGAACATGTACTCTACTACATAAGCAAAAATCTACAAGGGGCTGAATTAAACTACACTGTTATAGAAAAATAAATGTTGGCAATCATCTACGCCCTTAATAAATCCAGACATTATATCACTGGTTATCAGATATTTGTCCATACTGATCATGCCACAATTTGGTATCTCATGAACAAAGCCTCAATAACTAGGAGACTAGCAAGATGGTTATTGTTGATGTAGGAATTTGATATTACAATTGTGGACAAGTCAAGTAAAGCCAATGTGGTTGCTGATTTCCTTTCTAGAATTCAAAGGAAAGATGACTATGCACTTATTGAAGACTCCTTTCCTAATGAGCACTTGTTTGCAATCAAGGTTATTCACCCATGGTATGCTGATATAGCAAATTATCTAGCCACAAGAAGAACTCCTCCCACTCCTATGAAAAGAGAGAGATTATTGGTAGAGAAAAGCTTTAACTTTTCTTGGATTGCGACAGTATGTTTTATACAGAACGATCAAGTTATGAGGAGATGTACAAGAGGATACTCATGATATACTGCATGCAAGCCATGATGAGCCGTGTGGTCGACATTTTGCTGCCAAAAGGACAGCGATGAAAATTTTAAATACTGGTTACTATTGGCCAACTTTGCATAGAGATGCAACCAAATATACTAGGAGATGTGACAGATGTCAAAGGATGGGAAAACCAACTCGATCTAATGAGATGCCTCTATTTCCACAAGTTGCAGTTGCACCCTTCGACAAATGGGGACTAGATTTTGTAGGACCAATTGATCCACCTTCCAATGGTAAGTCCTACATCCTTGTATGCAAAGATTGTGTCACAAAATGGGTAGAGGCTAAACTTATGAAACATGCTAAGGATAATAAAGTGGCTGAATTCCTCTATGAGGAAATATTTACTAGGTTTGGTGTCCCTAGGGAAATAGTGACAGATCAAGGAGCACAATTTACTTCTACACTTATCACAGCTTTAGTCAATGAATACAATATATGGCACAGGAAATCAACTCCTTATCACCCCCAGGCCAATGGCCAGGTTGAGGTCACCAATAGGGACATCGAGGCCATTTTGACTAAAACTGTAGATTTGCATAGGAAGTACTGGGCCACAAGGTTACTAGAAGCTATATGGGCCTACCGTACTAACTGGAAGACTGCTACAGGATATACACCTTTTGAAATGGTGTATGGTAAAATAGTTGTGATGCCAATAGAATTTGAACATAAGACTCTAAGAACAACATTAGAGATGGACATGGATTTAACAAATTCACAAAAGGACAAAATCATGCAGCTCAATGCTCTGGATGAGCTCCGAAAGAATGCCTTGCAACACACTAAGATAATACAAAATCAGAGAATAAGGTGGCATGATAAATACATTAAGGAAACAAAATTCAAAGTAGGAGATTGGGCTCTGCTTTATGACTCATGATATAAGGACAGTCTAGGAAAATTACAAACCAGATGGTTGGGCCCGTATGAAATTGAGAATGTATTTGCTAATGGTTCAGTTCAACTTGTTACAATTGATCATGTTAGATTCAAGTTGTTAGTTAATGGACACTGCCTCTAGTTGTACCATAAACCAATCTCAAAAGAAGAATTCATGCGCTAGCTCATCTCAAGATCCCCGGCCTCTAATCCTCTCCTCGTTCGCTTTAGCCTTTCTCCTGCAGCTTCGCCGTAATTTTGTAATGCATGCTCATAATAAAGGTTTCTTTTTTAAGGAAACCCCTTTTTCTTCGTTTCCACTTGTCGCCACATTTCACTTCTTTATCTTTCGTACCATCCATCCATTCCATCCATTCATCTCATCCGTCCATGTCATCCATCCACCTCATTCATCTGCACCACCCTTAATTATGATCTCATTCCCAACTGGCATCTCATGCCAAAGCCATCATCTTTCTTAGCGCGTACAAGCATTTAATGAAAGGTACACAATATCTTTTGTTATCGTATTTTTGATTTATTTCATTTTATTCATTTATTACTATGTCTGTATCAGTCATTATTACCTGATTTCCACCTATTCCTTAGTACATGTGTGGACGCATGTCATACTTTAAGTAGGGGGCAGGATAATCCACTTTTCAAACTTGTCCTTTCACTGCTGTCACAACTGCTCAGTTAATCTTTCTTCATTATTTTTTGGTACTTTCCAAATATGATCGCATGTCTTTTTCATTGCATGTTTTTCATTGAAAATCACAATTAAAACTGCTTGTTTAAAAAAGTTCATTTTTGGAAAAGAAGAGAAAAGTGATGGCGGAACAAAAAAAATTAGAGCAGAAAGGGAAATTTTTGATTTTTAGAAAAGAGTTGAGTTCAGCTAAGGAAAAACTGTGAACATGGGTGGTCAGCTGGTAAGACATGAGCCTATAGCTCATGAGTTATTAATGAAAAATCCTCAAACAGTCCAGGAATTCAACCTCTGTGGTTGGCTGAATTACTTTTTGAGTTTAGATGCTTTTAATGAGGAGGCTACAGGTGAATTTTTGAGAACCCTTTCTGAAGGGGAGGCTACTGTATGGGGTCTAATAGTTGTTGTAACTGAAGAAAGAATTGCAGAAGTAATCGGACTTCTAGCCATTGGAGAAAATTTTTCTTCGGATGCTGCCTCTGGAAGGGCAGAATTTTCAATACCCACTGATGGACCTTTGGAAGTCTTGAAGCAGGGATGCAAGTGAGTGTCGTTGCCTCCTCCATATAGAGAATACATTGCTTTCATAATTAGGTATTTAACTTGTGAAGGCTGTTTCTCTTACCTACATTCTTACCACTTCAAATTGCTAAGTCATATGAGGCATGGATTAGCTGTTAATGTTCTGAACTTTTTGTTAAAATTTCTAGAACAATGTGCCCACAGAACCCAGCAGGGGAAAGATAATTCTATTGCTCACCATGGCCTCATAAAATTGTTGATTGAACACTCTTTGAGAGATGTATCACCTCTTTCCTGGCAAGAATTTGTTGCCCAGAAGAACTTGCAACGTCCAGAACCCCCTAGGACACTTACCCCATAGCCTCAAAAAAAGAAAGAGGAAATGGCATCTACCAATAGGAGAACAGGGCAAGGGTCATCTGCTCCTATAGCACCTAGTCCTACAGCTCTCACACCAGAGTCCTCTACCCGGGTGCAAACTAGGGCTGCCAGTAGGAGAGAGAGAGAGGAAAAACAAACGCCAGAGAGTCATCTAGGGCGGAACAAACCCCAGAATATGACCCTCATTCTCAGAAAAGGAAACGCTCTTCTCCTGCAAAATCTTCCCCTGTAGCATTGTCTCCTACAACAACACCTATTTCCGTCACCAGTTCACCATCATCCTCTGACAAGGCAGAACCTTCTAGGCAATTCAAAAAGAGGAAGGCTATGAGAGCACCTCCTATAGCCGGAACATTGCCAAGAAGAGTTTCCACAAGAACACAATGTAAAGTATCCCCTGCTTCACCTCAACCTGAGGTTATTATAATTTCAGAAGAATCTATAGAGTCTGAATATGATGTTTCTCAGAATGTGTCTGAGAGTGCTGCACAGAGTTCATTTGTTATTCCTGAAGACGAACAAATTGAGACAAGGGAAGTTGAGCATAATGAAAGGGGGGTACCAAGTCTCGATGACTTGGCTACTGCGGCTATGCAGATTTTAGAGGAAGCACAGTCTTCTCCACTGCAGCAACAAGAATTCATCCTACAGCAAGAGGAGGAACAGACTGAACAATTGGAAGTGGCCAATGAAGCTTCATTTCCCCCAATAACTTGTCAAGCCATTGTTGTCTACAAAAAGACATTTTTGATTAAATTTTTAGAATATTTCAAAGCTACATGGAGACCGGTTACATTGCAAACCCTGAGTTTCCACCACCTAGCCAAGACTGAAATGCAACAAAGTCTTTGGGAGGAAGAAAAGAAGAAACTGAAAAAGGAAATTGAAAGGTAGAAACAGGAAATTTCATGAGTTAAATAAGAAAATGGATAAAATGCTAAAGGTAACTGGTCAAATTATGGAATGCAGACCACCACCCAAAGTTTATGCTCTATGCCTCAAGGAACAATTCTTGTGGTTCCAACTAATGAGAATTTCCAGAAATCAAGATCCTATTCTTCACACTGTTAAAGAATTCTACGATGCATACCAGACAACTCCTAATTGGCTAAGAAATTCTTTGTGTGAATTCTATTTACATGGCTTTATAATTCCATTTGAAACAGAGTGGAATCCCCTTCTGTACATTAGCGACATCCATTTGAGATCACTTATGTCTTGGGTAGCAAATGAAGTAAATTATGGCAGGCAATTGGAAGCATATGAAGAAGCCAAAAGAAATGAGCCTGTTCCATTGCACCCTGAGAGTTCAGACCCCCATACAATGTTGAAAACCTGGCTTACTGTGGCATATGGCTTTAATAATGATACAACCAAGATGAAAATATTTGATCTCAGAAAATAGGTATATGATGAGTTTCAAGAATAGACATACTCATTTTGGAAACTGTCATACTCTAGAATTGAGAAGAGGTGGGAGAGATTAACTATTGGGTTAAGAAGGTCTAAGCCTCACAGTCCCCTAAATTTTACGACAGCTCTCAAACGATCAAGCAAATACATACAGTTGGGCCTTCAAAAGAGGTTTGAATTGTGGTTGCCATTGACATTTAGACCTCTTGTGCTAATGTGGCCCCTTTATCCCTACCAGGCTACAAATATTAATGAAGATACAGAAGCCCGTAGGTATGAAAGGTGGCAGATTTTCAGAGGTTTTTATTACAAATTTGGAATTCCATTTCAGGGTCATGCCTCAACCATCGACATTTCGTGAGAGACCACCGTAAGTTTATCGCCGAGGACCAAAGATTGATTAAGTAGGGGCAAATGATGAGCCCAAAATATTCTCATAATTTGATATCATGGTACCTTTAATACCTTTTATTTTGTTGTTCATGGTTGTTTAACTCTTTAAGAAACTCTTTTATTGGGGATATCCTCAGAAAGCAATATACTTTCATGTTCATGCAGCCTATCATGTTGATTTGTCTATATTCATTACCCTGTTTGACTTCCCAAATGATTGGTATAACGCATGTAGTTTTTGAATGATGAAATAGATTTAAATATGTGATTAATGAATGGA
>VDFB02379426.1:0-28824 GCA_007258455.2 Sequoia sempervirens
CTTCAATTTTCGAAAAATGTCCATAGGATCATGCATGAAGCACTTAACCTTGATGGCGTTGATCCATATTTATATTAGGTTATTGAGGATGTGGATGCATTGTTTAGTGTTGACAATATAGTCATTTCAAGAGAAATATAATAAAATGGAAGTGTTTTTGAAGTCATTCCCACAAATAATTGCAATGATTTGATTTAAATGTGCTTAAATGGCCTCCTCTTTCTACAGTAGTGTAGTGTTGAAAATTGTCACCCTTGAAAATTTTACACTAGGTTTGGCTCCCCCTATGTGTTTGGACCTAATTATCCATTTAATTGTCCATTTTATAAATATCTTCAGAATATCAAACAATGAAAATGAAAATAAGCATTTAATATTTTCCCTTGATGTTTAAGGCCCCAAAAAGGATGGGTCTAGACTAGGGAACCCCACACCCTTTTACAACCCTTTTTGGATCCATTTTGGATATGTCAGTATTGACATTTTATCATTTGAAAATCCAATTTCATTTGTAGGCTATCAACATTTGATTTTCAAGAAATTAGAATAATTGCATATAAATGCAGTGCGTTTTGTAAGATTTTCTGGCTTTCTTGTGTGTTCAAATGCAAGGTTGGATAGTGTTTTGCATGTTTGTGGCAGTGTTGTTGGTTGTACCAAATGATGGTGTTCTCAGTTATAGGTGGTTGTTGCAGTGTTGTAGAATATTCTGATGATGTTGGAATATTCTAAGATGTTGTGCGGATGTTGTGAAGTGTTTATTTGTGGTCCACATGATTTTTTTTGGAATTAGAGAGTCATGTATGTAGTCTCTTGTTAGTGTTAGTGTAGGTTTGATTGACCTGGGTTCTAGTGCTAATTGCAGAGATTGTGTGTTGTTTGTGTAAGCATGGAAAAATGCATCAATGTAGATTTGGGTCCTAATTAACCCTTTGTGTGGTATGACTTCACTTATTTCCACCAAAAAGGTGTTTGGTGCCAACCTATTTAGTATTTACATGTTGAGGTGCATATGTTTCATTGTGGCCAACATGGAGAAGGTTTTTGAGGTTGTGGAGAATATATAAGAAAGGTTAATTATTGGAGATGTAGTAAGGTGTGTGTGAGATGCAAATCAAGTGTGGTGATTTGAGTACAATCTTAAATTCCTATGAATCTAGATGCAATGAGCAGAAGATGTCTACATTTTCAAGGTGCCTAAAGTTAGTAGATATAGTAAGCTAAAGGTTATGGATGATGCAGAGTTGCAGTGGTGGATTTTTCTTGTTGCTCTAAGATAGTGAATCTCTTTGTAACAATATTCTTATATTCTTTTTTCTTCTAGGTAGTGAGCCTTTCTTCTCTTTTGGGAAGTGATCCCTTATGGAACTGAGCCTATTGTATTCAATGTATCTATTCATATATATATGTGAGTTAATCCTCACCGTGTTTTTCCTTGATTAGGGTTTCCATGTAAATCTGGCGTTCTCTTGTGTATGATGTTGAATGTGTTAGTGTTTCATATGTTTACATTCTACTAATGATTAATAAGAGTTTGATGATTGATGAGGGTTTAAGGTTATAATGTACAAATGATTCACCCCCCCTCTCAGTTGTCTTTTGTGTCTAATAGCCATGAAAGAAGTTGCATCTACTCTTCGTCGTGAGATGAAGTATGAATATAATATTAAGATTTATATGGTAAAAGAAAATACAAAAAATTATAATTCACAAAATGAAGTTGAACATAACACTTTCAAATATCTTAATACTTTGATTCCATCTTCAAAATTAGAACCATTACCTTGCAATGATAATGATACTATGGCTACACTTTTGGGTGATGATTGGGAATCATTAGATTTTACACCTCATTTCATTGGGGAGTCTAAAATCTCACCATCAAAACCTGAAGAGTTGAATATTGTAGCATGTATTCCAACTAATAATCAAAATAATGCTTCCTCCTCAAATGCATACCTTGGTGATTATTGGGTTTCATTAGATTTCATACCCTCCTTTGTGGGAGAGTACAAAATTTCACAGCCTCAACATAAGGAGTCTTGTGTTTCATTTGATCAATCTTGTTCTACATCAACAAATCTAAAAACATCATCCCATGATGGTGATGGGGTCTCTTTAGCTTTCATCCCTCATGTGTTTGTGATTCCTAACATTAAAACACTTAAAAAGGATTTTCACTTCTATGAAAGAATCAATTCTTCTCATTTAGACAAGACTTCTCCATTTGAGTTGGAAAAATGTTATGGTCTTGATATAAAATTATTTCTAAAAATGGAAATAAGAAAGACATGAAACATAGAGTTAAGGGTCATGTGAAGTCTATACCGTACCTTTTTAAAATGGGTTTAGGTTTCCAAAACTTCTCTATCTACATCTCATGCTCCATCATCTACTATTTTAAAAACATCATGTGGTAAGCGAGCAAGATTTTTTTCATAAGAGAAAAAATTATGTCCTACACCTTTATCAAAGCAAGAGAATATTTTGTTGAGGATTCTCAAATCCCTCTTGATTACTCCTCCTCCAAAACGTAATAAATTTTATAAAAAATAACTCATTTTGTTCATATAATCGAGTGCATGGTCATTCCACAAATGAATGTCAGGCGTTGAGTACTAAAATACAACTTAGTGATTGTGGTTCTCTTCCATGTCTTTATGAACCTAATCCTTCCAAGTAATAATAATCTCTTATATGGTGTTTCCCCTCACTATGTGGCATTCATAGCTTCATATGTTTTCTCGTTTCCATTCATGGTGGTACACCCATATTTTTGTCTATGGTAGAAACACGATAGTCTCTTGTATGGTTGTCATTGCCTTTACACTTGGGGGGAGAGGATATCTAGTTTTGGGAGTTGTGTATTCTTTTTAAGGAACCCCTCTTCATCCCTTATTTCTTTAAAATACCAACATAACAAGTATTTTGACATTTTAAGGGGGGCATATCACCCTATCCATTTCATCAACATGTTGTGATATTTGATTTATTGACATACCCCTTTGGTGGTGGTGTTGCTTATAACACTCCCTGAAGCGTGGTTGTCAATTTTTCCCCTACAATGTTAAACTTTTGTGTGCTCTCTGAAATATGATGAGAAAAATGGTCCATGGATTTGGAATAACGAAGCTTGCTCATTCATGAACTTAAGTATTTTTACATTGCCACCTAGCATAACACACCTTGCTTTCCAGTGGAGTCATGTGTTTCATGAGTGATTTGGTATAACACAACTTTCTATTCCTTATGAGAGCACCATTTTGTCTAGTACATTTGATGGATGATGTTTGGTATTTGAGACAAATTTAAGATTGGGGTCCCTTATCCTTACTGACAAGAATCCTTTTAGTACTAACCACATGTTTTTGTTTTGTTATGTGTCTTATTTGTGTTTTCTTTATTTTTGCACCATGTAGTGTTTCCATTTCATTTTTACGTCTATATTATATTATGTATTATGTTTTCATCATGTATGCTTCATTTTTTCATGTTGCATTTTATTTCATGTGTGTGTCCAATTTCCCTTGCATTGTCTTGCCATAGGATCTTAAATCTGGGGGCTACAACTTCCCCTAGATTCAATGGCATCCTATCTCTTCAATGTTTGAATAATTGAACCCTTCTTGGCTTATTTGTACTTTAGTGTGAGTCTAAGTATAATTTTATACTCTCACTAAAGTGGGAGCTAAATGTAACATCAAAAATTGTCACCCTTGACAATTTCACACTAGGTTTTGCTCCTCCCTATGTGTTTAGACCTTATTATGCATTTAATAAATATCTTCATAAAATCAAACAATGGAAATCAAAATAAGAATTTAATATTTCCATTGATGTTTAAGGCCTTGAAAAGGATGGGTCTGGACTAGGGTGCCCCACACCCTTGTATAAGAATTTTTTACTCTATTTTGGATATGTTGGTGTTGACATGTTATCATTTGAAATCCAATCATTTATTTGTTATCAAATTTTAATTTCAGGAAATTAGAACAATTGCATATAAATACTAGTCATTTTCATCATTTGAAATCCTAAGACGAGCTAGAAAATATATAGAGCAAAATTGAAGATCCTAAAATCAGTCGAGGCAATTCAAGGGTACAATTAGCAAAATTATTACAACAATTTCATAAATCAAGTTCAATAGTGCAATACATCAAGAAGAATGAAGTAAATTATGTGCAAGGATATATTATGGTCAATCATGTCAAATTGTGAAGATGTATTGAGTTATCTACATGTTAGTTGCAACAATCTATTATGCTTTTGGAACTAACCTTTTATAGGTCTATCAAGCAATCAAGGCATCCATCAATCAACATTTGTGGCAAATTTTGGTGTGAGATAATTTCATCAAGGATTTCACATCAAGGTAATATTATCATTTATCATTTATAATTTTAGTCAATTGTCATTATTTTTTCCTATGTTTGATCTAGGTTATGCCCTCTTGATCATCATTTCATGTACATGGAGTAGAAATACCAAAACAGAGTTTCACTTAGGATACCCCTCTACAACACAACCTTTTCCCCTATTTTCATGTGTACAAGCTAGATCTGAAGCTTTCAACAAAAGACAGATTTAGAAAACTCAGTGCAGACCATAACCTACATTTTTGAATTTGCAAATTTAAAAAAGGAGGAGGTCGTTCTAGAGTACCCCACACCTTTGACCTTTCAAATCAACTCTAAAATTATGTCACAAGTTCCTCTTTGTGTCTCAATATCATATCTGAAGCTTTTCTACAACTTCTCATATTCATATGTGGATTAAATTACATTTTTAGATCTAGGGTTACATGTCAAATATGCTTGCAAAATCACACATAAAACTTATCATCCTCATAACTAAATAAAACATAAACCCTAGGAGGCTGGCTCTCCCTTGTGGTAGCAAGTCAATCATAAAACCCTTGTTGGTTTTGTTGCAATTATGTGCAGTTGGTGTTGTCACTGATGTTAACAAGATTTGGTGTTGTCATTAGTGTCAACTATATGAGCAAGAGTTTGTTGCAAGGATGTGTAGTTGGTGTTGTCTCTGATGATGCTTTGAGAAGTGCAATGCGAGATTTCATTTGTTAGATTACTAAATGCAATAAGCATAAGATGTCTATAATTCTTGAGAAAGACTACAAAGGTGTTGGTTATGCTATGGTGGATTTTTTTGTTGCTTTGAGATGAATTTCTCATTGTAACATTCTTCTCTATCTTCTCTTCTATTTTGGAAATGAGCCTTTCTTTATTTTTGGAAATGAGCCCCATTGTATTCGATGTTGATATTACTTTATATTGTGAGTTAATCCTCATCGTTGTTTTTCCCATCTTGGGTTTTCCACGTAAATCTATAGTTTCTTTGTGTATGGTGTTGATGTGTTTCAGTTTCAGTTATTTGCTTTCATGATAAATCACTTTAACATATCAAGGGTTAATTGGATTAATGTGGATCTAAATGTTTGTGAGGGTTTTGAAATTTTAAGGTACAACTAATTCACCCTCCCTCTCAATTATTTTGTGCATTCAATAGGTTTATGTTTGAATGTGGAGTTAAAGTGAAAAGGAGATAATCCTAGTTAATCTAATTGGATCTAGGATCACTTTTCCTACTCAACAGGTATAACATTTAGTTGTGTACAAATAAAATAAAGGGGAAAGACATGCATGAAGCACTTGACCTTGATGGCTTTGATCCATTTTTAGATTAGGTAAATTGAGGATGTGGATCCCTTGTTTTGTGTTGATAATATAGTCATTTGAAGAGAAAGATAACACAATGGAAAGTGAATTTAGCAACATATGAAGAGGTGGAAGATGAGCCATCAATGGAGGGTTTATTGCATTCACATCATGATTCTATGCTTGAGGCTCCTATTGAGGATGATATTATTCCTCAACAAGACATAATGAATATAAATATTATTAAATTCAAGGACAACCACAACCACTTAGGAGTTTTAGTTGAAGAAATTTATAGATTATGAACATGAAAACATAATTTGTAACTTTAATTTAAATTGAAACTTGAAGTGGATATTTATTGAACTTGTTTTTTTATCTATATATAAAGGTAATTAGTGTACAATCAGTGCATCTCGAGGATCTTGCTACCCTACTGGTTGTGCTCGTACGGGCTGCACATGAGGCTAATCCTCACCCTCAGCTCATGGTGGTGCATCTGCCTGATCTTGCTGCCTGGCTGGCACTTGCTCCTGGTCTTGCATTTGAACATCAACCTGGACTGGCTAAACTAAAACCCTGACAGACTGATCCTACCGCACACCATCTCTCCTTCTTCACCCTCCCCCTCTGCCCCTCAATCTCCACCGAGCGGAAGGTTCTCCTAGAACTGTCAACTGCATGGGTGGCCGAAACCAATCTTTGTAGGCATGTGTCACACCTGGATCTACAAGTTCCTTATCATATACCCAAGGTTAGGCCACCAACTGTCTGAAGCTATCTATGGCCTCAGAGGCAAGAATGTATCACCCCCACAAACCCTGTGATACAGTGTGGGAAAATATGGCCACATAGTCGTCATCTAGCCGGTCCTGTGGCTCACCATACTGACGTTAGATGCGCCCGAGCAGGTATCTCTCCACCATCGTATGCTCCCACCCCTGCATAAAGTAGTCCTAATGGGCAAAGAAGATTTGCTAGCCATCGTTGGCCCATCTAGGGTGAGCAAGGTATGTGCGCCATGTGAAAACCTACATCTCATCCATAACCCTCCTCTAGTGAGGAAAATTGTGCTCACTCGTGTGTGTAAAGGACACACCACCTCTGTAACACCACACTAAGGGATCATCAGGCCCCATTGACACTGCAACGACTCGCAGCTGAAGAACTGTGATGTGCTTCCACACCCACACGTGAAGAAGTGTAACACCTGCTCCAAGTGCTCTACCATCAAGGTAGATGTACTCACGTAAGTCCTTATAAAGGGAGGCTAGAAGAACAGGCCCCCAAGCAAAACAAACTGGTCTATCGTAAACCATCCGCTCTCAGCAAAGCCCCTAGCCAAGACTGAAATACTGGCCTTGTCAATATGGGGCAATGAGACCTAAAATAATAGCTGCAAGCACTAGATGAAAGGGTGATGTGAGTGTCCTATATGGCCCTTGCAGAACATAACCTCATCTATGGTGAGGACTAAATGACAAGCATCTTGCCCGGCAGCCATATCAAAAATAACTTGACAACCATGAATCGACAATCTAAGGATACACCACACATCCTCTAAGGTGGCGATGGCATTTCTGTAGGAAGGTGGAAGGACGAGGTCTCATTGTGCCATCTCTTAGAAATCCCTGACATCATCCCAAGGTGGGTCTGCACAGGTGTTGCATAAGCAATGTACCACAGTCCCATGTCCCATAGCCGATCTTGATCCCTGTCACTAAGATCTTGTAGGTAATAAAAAATCTCCCATGATTTGTGCTCCTGAGAATAGAGCTCCCTCACCGCGTCCTGCATCAGGAAAGGTCACCATGTTAAATTTTTTGAGAAATTTCATTCTAAGCGTCCAAAAAACCAACCCAATGTCACTATCTGTGAAGACATCGTAGTTTGAAAATTGCAAACTGCGATGCTGGAATGCTAAACTCTAAAAGAGCACCATCATGGTGCACTTTTCTAAAAAGTGATGCAGTTTGGAAAGATTTCGGTTAAAAAATTCACCGTTGTGTAGCACTTTAAAATGACCCCGCTGGGGATGGATTGAGCATCAGAGTTTGGAGTTTGTTTCCAAACTCCAAACTCCATTATCACAATGCAATTTAATGATGGTGGGTCAGTTTGACCTTCGAGCAGTGCACTTTGAAATTTGAGCAGCCCTATATAGCGCTAGTATGGAGGAACTAACTTTAAAATAATTAAATGAATGCGAAAAACAAAAAACAAAGCTCAAGGATCACTTACCAATGCCCCAATGTCGGGTGGTTGCTGGTATGTCTGGACTTGGTCAGAAATGTGCATAAGAAGCTATCGTTGTGTCATCTTGTCAGAATATCAGAGCTCAAATCTCAAAATTGCTAAAGGGTTGTGTGTGAAAAATGAATTGTAAGTGACCCCTCGGAGCCCTTTTAAGCCTAAAAATTAGGGTTTTTGACCCTGTTTGACTATCTCGCTAGGGTTTTGAACTCTTCAGCTCGTTTTGTCTGGTTGAGGCCTATTTTACATCATTTTATTACATTTAGACATGTTTTTTTCCTCTTGGAGCCTTTCTGGACTTTTTGGTCACCTTGTCCTCTTTTTTTGCGAGATCACCCAAAAATCAAAATTTTTTGTCCAATCTCTTGAGGGGGCAGTATAGTAGCATGTTTTCTCTCATTGGGCAGCAATGGGGCAAGATATTGAAAATGATTTTTTTTGGCTTTGATCGAGACCATTTATTCTTTGAATGAATGCAATGAGTGCATTGATTCAAAGAGGGGGAAAATGTAGACATGTAAAATGTACTGATTGACATTGGACATCTGATCCTGACCACTAACATTGCTTCATCCTGAATCATCCTTTGGTCTGACCCTTTAATCAAATGCCTTTATTTGATTAAATTCATTAATATTCCTCTCTTAATTAAATAGATTAGTTATCTAATTAAGTCATCCTCTCTCGATAATTAAATTAACCAGTCTGATCTAATTATCCCTATTTAATTAAATAAATAATTTTATTTGATTAAATCTCTAAAGTCTATCTATTAAATTAAATAAATTAAAACCTTATTTAGTTTAATAACATCATCTCTTTTAATTAAATAAATCAAAAGTTCTTATTTAATTAACCCTTTATCCTATTCTTCTCATATTTGATTTAAATAAATCCACAAATTTAAGTCAAATAGGTCACATCATTTAATCCCTTCATTAAATTAATTAACTTTGATTAATTTAATCTCTCCTCATGTCCCATCCTCCATCTTTTACCACTTGCACATAAAAAGAGTTATTTGATTTATTAAATCTCTATTTTCTTCAACAAGGCATCTTTTAAGGAATATTCCTCAAATTTGAATTCAAAATCCAAGTGGACTTTGTCCTTCCAACAAGTCATTTAATCCACCTACAAAGTCCTTTTTCCTTGAGCCAAGTGGCATTCATTGCACCTTCTTTCCCTCTTACATGTCATTTCAGCAATTTCAAAATTCAAATATATGCATTTATTGACACATTCTTCAAAACTTGCACATCCTCCATCCATTCACATATTGAAAAGTGGCACTTTGTCATTGGTTAATTCTTAATCCCACATTGCTCTATTTTGGACATCTCCTCTACTTTTCTTTCTATAAATAGAGAGCTCTTCTATTGTATTTGACATCCACAATTTGAGTAAACTTACTATGCTCAAATATTTAGCAATCTTCACCAATTTTCATCCAATCTTAGTTAGGTTATGCAGATTTTCATCTTAGAGCACATTGGAAGTCTTCATCAAGTGGACCACTCTTCATCATCAATCAAAATTTGCATCATTGGAGTTGGGAAAGGGCCAATTTTCACATCAAATTGGCACCAATTCCCCCATGGGATCAAGAGTTTGCATTGTCTTCAATAGGATTTAGCTTACTTTCTTGTTCTTTTATTTCATTCTTGCTTTATTTCCTATTTCAAGATTCGCTAAATGGATTTCATGGGGAATCCTTTTTCTTACTTGCATATGATCTCCTAATATGTTTGTTTATTGTGTTTTGTAGGTATTTGGATTGGGTTTCTACAATTAGTAGCATGTTCTCTAAATTTAGTAATATGCATTTTAAAGAATGTTTCTACAAAGTTATGTGTTTTCTAATGTTAATAAAAAAATGGGGTCTTTTTGTAACTTTTTTCGAGTTCAAGTTTTTGAAAAAAATAGGCTTTCCAAGTTTTTGTTGAGTTCAAGCTCTTCAAAAAAATTGGGCTTGCCAAGTTTTTTCCAAGTTCTAGTTTTGAATTGTGGATTCAATTACTCTATGATCTACAATTCATTCCATCAATGTCTAGCACTTCAATTCCCAATTTTTGCATATTTATTGCATAGAGAAGCTCATGAAGCAAGAAAACTTGTTTTGAATGTGATGGATCAATGCATATAGAATTGCATTCACACTTGAAATTATTTTCTTTTGGAATTTAAGTAGATATATTGGTTTTTAAGCAGCAAGCCTTTCTTTCTTTTGGTAAATGATCCCTCCAACAGTGAGCCCTATTGTATTTGATGTTGATATTACTTTATATTGTGAGTTAATCCTCATCATGGTTTTTACCATCTTGGGTTTTCCACATAAATTTATTGTTTCTTTGAGTATGGTGTTGATGTGTTTCAGTTTCTGTTATTTTCTTTCATGATAAATCACTTTAACATATTAAGGGTTAATTGGATTAATATGGATCTAAATATTTTTGAGGGTTTTGAAGTGTAAGAGAGGGGGACCACTGCATGCAAGATCCCAGGTCACAGAGGGTCAAGATGTGAGAGGTTGTTGTAAATTACCTCAACTAAATGTAACATTAAGAAATGTGAGGCAAAAGTAACGAGGACCGTGAGGCCTCTTAGTTTCTTTGCAGACCCAAAACAAAGAAAGGGGCTAGGTGAGATGGTTCTTAGGTCTAACACTGCGTCTTGGGAAGCTCTATGTCTGAGGAAAAAAGTGCAGTCTCTAGACATCAGCGCAACGTGCTAGCATCTCAAAAGGGTGTTGGCATCCGTACGACCACACAATAGCAAAGGCGAGGTAAAACCACAAAAAATAGCTAATGACCCAGCTAACTAACTAAAGGGCCAAAATGACTTGATCAAGAAAATGAAGTACTCTCTTAAATTGTAAAGTAAATACACAAGGGTAAAGAGAGCAAGGAGAATCTCACCAAAGAATTCGTTCGCCAACTGATCCTCTGAGAAACACATACTCCTGCACACAGAAAGAGAAGAGAATGTTGGGTGGCTATATAGGGGTCTTCCTCAGTGAGACCCTCATTTAGGTGTTCCCACCTCCATGGATAGCCTAAGAACGAGATAAAGAAAGCAATACAATAAAGAGAAAAAGAGCACTACAAAATAGTAAAGTGCTAACTCAACCAAATGATAGAGAGGAGAGGGAAGCTCACCACCTCCACCAAGAGCACTCAAGGCTACTTGGGGTAGAAAAATGAGAGGGACTCAAGCCTCTTCTACAATGGTGTGGTCCAAAACATGCTCTACCAATGTGATGGAGTGTTGCTTTGGTTGCTATGGAATGTAAGAATGCTACTTGAAGCTTGAAGTGGTTGAAGTTGAAGCTTATGGAATGATCTCTTGAAGATTGAGGAAGATGAAAAGCTTGTTCAAGGAGTGAATATGAAGAAGGAATGAAGTGAAATGGCCATATTCAGGTTGGTCAGCCGAAGGGGGCATTACAACTTCATCTCTAATGAGAAGAGAAATGCCTCTACAGGTTCAACCGCGGGAATCTGTCGAGGACGTAAGCATGCCACGCAGATGTCTGCCTGCCACGTGGGCGTCCTGAATAGAAACGCCTCCACCGATGCTCAAAATAGGCACCCAGTGGACTTCCAACAATGAGCTGAAGTGGAATTAATCCTCCGAGCTTGGTTTTCTAAGGTGGACAAGGGAAAAAAGGGGAATTGCACATAGGGTGCAAATTCACTCTTATACATTTTACCCCGACTTTAGCAAGCACAAATACTGGTGAGTGCTCGATAAAGTAGATCAAAAAATATTAAGGTTAGAAATATATACCTGAACCGTTGAGGAAGTAGACCGCAATTTGGCAAACCTGAAGGTGTAGGGAAAGCAAAGGAATTCATAGCTTCTCAAAACTATGAAGTGAGAAAAACAAAGTGTCTTACAGGCCCGCAGACCTACAAGGAGGAAACCCCTAAGATCTCTCACATGAAGGAAGCCCCACAAGGTAAGCGCCTTATAGACCCGCAAACCTATAAGGAAGGTATCCTACAAGATCTCTCATATGAAGGAAACCGAAGGAAGCAGACTCTGTAGAATCAAGAAGCGATGACACGTCTATCCGCAGATAGAACATGTCAAAAGCAGCGACACATCTACCCACAGATAGAACATGTCAAAAAGCGGTCATGTAGGCAAATAAGCAGACCCTCGAGAACCTGACATAAAAAAGAGGGGTCCACTCAAGGGACGCGTTGTTCGAAAGGTAAGGTCTAGTTAGATTTCCCCCAAGATAGACGCGAAAAGGCGAATGGAATAAGTCTAGTTAGGTTTCCCCCAGGCTAGACGTGAAGGAATCCATTCAGAATAAAGACTTTCAAAGAAGTGTCCCTTGGGAACCTACCGTGAGGAAGAAGGGGGGTCCACTCAAGGGACGCTCAATCTGAAAGCAACTATTCTTCTTAGAGCGATCCTTCATCAAAGAATCCTTTCAAAAGATGTTTACTTCATTAGGGAATTTCAAAGGAAGGATATGCCCCCATGTGAGGGGAAGATAAAATTTGTTCCCACTTCAGAGGAAGGTCCTCAAGTTCTTTCTTTACGAACCCGTGATGAAGGAAACATGTTCCATTAGGGTTCCAAGTTGAGATGCGATTCTCAGGAAAAGTTTGTGAAGAATTTCAAGAAAAGGTTTATTGGTAATGAATGCATTTTCTAAAAATTGAAGTGTTAAAGAAAAGCATTGTCACACATAAGAGGGACAACTCAAGCAAAGAAGAGAAAAAGGTAAAGGTGAAGCAAAAGAGAGAATACAATTAAAGGACACAGGGGGATCTGGTTTAGTAGGGTAAAATATGTTTGAGCTCATATAAATAATAGGTAACCACAATACAAGGTGAAATATCATCAATCCCCAACCAAATTAGGAAGAATGTATGAGAAGACAAAGTAAAAAAAATAAAATTGGTCAACATGGAAGGGAAGCCTAAATGCTTCCGATGCTTTGCATCATCCCCAATTTAATGAAAATCAAGCACAAACATGGAAGAATGATGATGACACAAAAACCATGCCTCTATCCAAGCACCAATAGGGGTGATGAGGGTCATCCAAGCACACATAACACGAGCACGGGGGAACACATCACAAAACACACACACAAGATCAAGAAAAGGGGCCTCCTCCTAACATTGATCGGCCAAGAGGTCATCCGCTTCCCAATCTAAATGCTCATAAGGGGAAGGAGGTCGAGCCTGCAATGGTAGGATGTTAATAAGAGGAGTGTTCGTTCCTCCTGCAATAGGGGCTAAGGAAGAGGGCCCCTCGAGGTCATCTCCACTGAGCTCTTCTGGAGTCAAGGTCAATGATTTTGCGAAGATCGTCGAGAAGGCCAAGACCTCGTCCACAAAATTAAACATATAGGAGCATGTTTTCTAACCTTAGTGGATGGGACAGGTTGTGCCTGAGGTTCACCACTAATCTCATTGAATGTCTCGAGAGTGGTGACAAACTCAGGATAAGTTGGGACTAGTTTTGTTATTAGGACAGAACAAGTCAACGTGGGGCCACCATGTGGAGAAGGTGGGGTCCTCCTATGTTCTTTGTTCCCAGAGGGACCATCCTCTGCCTCCTATTTCATCGAAGGAGATGAACTCCCCATGGATGAGGCTAGAGGTGTGGAGGAGGGGGAGGAAAGAACTGCAATGGATACAACTGAAGTATTGATCATGTCCATGGGCTTCGGGAATGACTAGATATCCAGAATGGAAATCAGTAAAGGCGGCTCCACTGAAGGAGCGATGAACACTTGTAGCAAGAAGGGAGGAAGAAGACAATGTAGTAGGCCCTAAAGTAGGGGTGATTGTTTCTTCCTCCTTTCTTTGCGAGGTGGCCTGCTTAGCCGAGAGAGCCTTTCATCGACGCTTGCACTCACGCGCAAGGAAGTTTCTACAACGCTTGGATTTAGAGGCTATAGTTTGTGAAAGGATAGGAGGTTCTTGCTCAACCATAGGAAAATCCACTATTACCATTTCAGGTGGAGGAATAGGTTCCTGCATGGGAGTAGGAGGAATAGGCAAGGGAGCGATAGAAGTAGTCGACTCGAGAGCCTCGGAAGTAGGCCTCTTTATGCTCACTGCCTTGGGAGCAGTTGCAATAGGAGGCCATGGGTTTAATTCTCTATGAGAACCTTTCTTTCTTCCATATAAGTAGTACCACGCTCTGGGGTATTCATTAGGGAGGTCCACGATCTTGATCTTGGACCTACGCCAAGGAGGAATCATCAGACTCAATGGTTAACCACCAGGCTAACTCATCCAATACTCTTCCCAAGAAGGGGAAGATGACGAGGTAGACCAGCAAGAGGTAGCCTTCTCTTTTCCTTTACAGGAAGGAGAGAGAGTCGGCATGGACTTCTTCTTCTCTTTCAGAGAAGGAATAGTGGTCGGTGCGGGCTTCTTCTTCTTTTCACGGGAAGAGGAGGCTATCGGTTGTTCTATCATGGGAAGGGTCAGCTTTGGCTCCCCTTTTCCCCTAGTTTTATACTTCACATAGTTCTTGTAAAGTAGGATCATTCTCAAAGGAAGCGAACTGACCGAGGAGGGCCAAAGGTGATCCAATGAATATCCCCCATGAGATACCAAGGGCTGGTATATGGTGTCATGCACTACGTGCACAACACCTTCATGGGAGAACTTCAAAAATTTGTGAATAACAGAGGTGATTCCATTCATGGAGGCAAGCCAAGATATGCCTACCTTTAGTGTGAATAGATCCTACTTCGGAATAACATTGAAGACTGTGTCGACAACCCTAGGTCCAACCAGGATAGACAAAGTGATCGAGCGATAAGCTTTAAGGCATATACTATTGTGCATATGGATGGTAGATTTTGTTTCTTTATATTTTTCCTTTTGTAACGAATTTAATACTAATGTATCCTCAGTGATAACATTCACATGGATCATAGGGTCTATCAAGACTCTTGTCACAATGTTACCATTGACACGAGCAAGAATGTAAGAGGCGAGGGTTTGTTGTTTGATGCTAAATCTTGTGATGTAAATGTAACATCCAACAAACCGGGTACGGGTGGAATAGTGGAAGTCACCGTGACCATATTAACATAGGCCTCAGGTTATGCAACAAAATAAATGGGATCGATAATCAGGTTAGTAGAGTGTGATAGAAATGGGTCAGTGTATATCTACAATTCACTATTAGCCTTCGCCACTGATTTGTTAGCATTTTGTTTGTTCCATTCAAGATGAATGGTACCATCCTCGATGTAGTCTTGTATATCATGACACAACTTCATACAACATTAAGTATCATGTCCATTAACATGATGGTACTGGAAATAAGTGCTCCCATCATACCAATTAGGATAAGGTTCTTTAATAGGATTAGGAGTCAAAAAAGTTATGATCTTATCCTTTGAAAAAGTCATTAGTAGCGACTGCTACATTCGCAATGGCTTTACCTTTCCTAGAGATTGATACAATGGAATTCCCTTCAGAATGGGAGAATGAGGAGGATCCTCCTAACTAAGCAACTTTCTACTGATATTCTCCTAACACCGCACACAAGTGCGTGAAAGAAGGGTATTTCATGAGGGTGAACTTCTCTTGCCAAGGCCTTTGTAAGTTCCCTATGAACACCTTTTGCACGTCAAAATCGGGAAACTAATAAGAGATTTGTGAAAGGAGTGCTTGATAATGTGCTATGAAGTTAGTAATTTTTTCATTATCTCCTTGTTTACATCGGATGAGATCTGAAAAGGTCATCTTCAGCCTTATGTTTGCTTGGAATTGTCTAAGGAATTGATTTACTAGTTAGTCGAATGAGAAAATATAATTGTCAGGAAAGGAACAGTACCACTCAAGTGTTGTGTCCTTGAGAGATCGAGAGAAAAATTTAGCCATCAAGGAATCATGGTGGAAGAAGTCAGTGTAGAGGGTGTTAAAGGCAGACATGTGCATTTGCGGATCTCCCTTACCACCAAACTTATCAAATTTAGGGATCTCCATTCCTTAAGGGAAATGAGGGTTCAAGATGGAAACCGATAATGGGATATGTCGAAAGAAAGGTTGGATGATAGGTTAGGTAGAGGCTTGGGAAAGGCTCACTAACTGGCTCTACATCTTACCCATGTTTTGAAGCAGAGTGTTCAGAATAGGGTCATTAGAAGATAGAGGGCCAGAGGAACCTCCTCCAGAACCACTGCCAAGGCCTCCTCCAGAGGTGCCACCAGAGTGACCTCTGCCAGAACCACCACCAGAGCCAGTGCCACCAGTAGGGCCTCCGCTAGAACCACCATCGAACCCACCTCCACTGGCACCACATCCGTTACCAAATCCAACACCACTACCAAAGCCTCCACCACTCATCCTGCCAAAGCCTCCACTACTGGAGGTGATAGGAGGGGTGAAGCTAAAGCCCAAGGGGACTCTATTTACTCTAATAGTTTTGGGTTGTTTAGAAGGGATGATGATAGAAGGGACCGCGTCACCCATATAGATAGATGTGGCAGGAATTGATACCCCTTACTATCCTTCATGTTCACCAAAAATGTAAGAGAGGGGGATCACCGCATGCAAGACCCCAGGTCACAGAGGGTCAAGATGCGAGAGGCTTCCCTAACTTACCTCAAATAAATGTAACATTAGGAAATGCGAGGCGAAATTAATGAGGACTGTGAGGCCTCTCAATTACTCTACAAACCTAAAACACAAAAAGGGGCTATGCAAGCCAATTTTTAGGTCTAACACTACGTCTTGGGAAGCTCTTTTTCTGGGGATGAAAGTGCAGTCTCTAGACATCAGTGCGGCGCACTGGTGTCTCAAAAGAAAACTGGTGTCCGTAAGGCCAAACAATACAAAGGTGAGGTGAAACCACCAAAACTAGCTAACAACCCAACTAACTAACTAAAGGGCCGGAATGACATGATCAAGCAAATGAAGTACTCTCTTATATTGTAAAGTAAATACACAAGGGTAAAGAGAGCAAGGAGAATCTCACCAAAGAATTCATTCGCCAGTTGATCCTCTAAGAAATGTGTACTCCTACACACAAAAAGAGAAGAGAATGTTGGGTGGCTGTATAGGGGTCTACCTCAGTCAAACCCTTGTTTAGGTATTCCCACCTCCATGGAAAACCTAGGAACGAGATAAAGAAAGTAATACAATAAAGATAAAAAGAGCACTACAAAACAGTAAAGTGCTAACTCAACCAAATGATAGAGGAGAGGAGAGGGAAGCTTACCACCTCCACCAAGAGCACTCAAGGCTGCTTGGGGGAGAAAAATGAGAGAGACTCAAGCCTCTGCTACAATGGTGTGGTCCCAAATGTGCTCTATCGATGTGATAGAGTGTTACTTTGGCTACTATGGAATGCAAGAATGTTGTTTGAAGCTTGAAGTGGATGAAGTTGAAGCTTATGGAATGATCTCTTGAAGATTGAAGAAGATGAAAAGCTTGTTCAAGGAGTGAATATGAAGAAGGGATGAAGTGAAACAACCATATTTAGGTCGGTCAGTCAAAGGGGGTGTTACAACTTCATCTCCAATGAGAAGAGAAATTCCTTTGTAGGTTCAACCATAGGAATCTGCTAGGGATGTAAGCGCGTCACACAGATGTTTGTGCACTGCACGGGCATCCCCGATAGAAACGACTCTAGCGACACTCAAAATAGGCATAAATTGGATAGCCAATAGTGAACTTAAGTGGAATTAAGCCTCCGATCTTGGTTTTCTAAGGTGGAAAAGGGAAAAAGGGGAATTGCACATAGGGTGAAAATTTGCTCTTATACATGAAGTTTTAAGGTACAAATGATTCAGCCCCCTCTCAGTTGTCTTGTGCATTCAATAATTGGTATCAAAGCAAGGTTCCTTAGAAGAAATCTTAATAGATTGAGGTAGATCTTGGATGACACATAAGAAAGATGTTCCTATATTTGATGGATACAATTATGCATTCTGGAAGACAAGGATGGAAGGTTTTTTGGTTTCTCTTGGATTTGAGATTTGGAGGTATGTTGAGAGAGGATATACTATTCCTGAAAATGGTATGAGCATTGATGATGAGATCAAGGCCTATGAAAACAATAGTAAAGCATGGTATGCTCTCTTAAGTGGTCTTGCTAATTCTGAATTGGTAAAAGTTATGAATCTAAAAACTGCTAGAGCAATTTGGGTAAAGTTAGAAAGAATTTATGAAGGATATGGCAAGATCAAGCAAGCTAAGATAATGAATTTGAAGATCATGTTTAAGACCTTGTAAATTTCTAAAGATGAAAACATCACAAGATACTTATAGAATATGGATGAAGTTGTCAACAGTATTAGAGGTCTTGGTGGAAAACTAAAAAAAGATGAAGTGGTAAAGAAGGTACTTAGAACTCTTCCTAAACCTTATAGTCATAAATTTATTACTATTGAAGAATCATAAAATTTGAATCAATATACCAAGGATCATTTGTATGGTTCTTTAACTGCTTTTGAAATGAGAGAATTTGGTACAAGTAGTGCAAAAGTTGAGACTACTTTTAAGGTTGGAAAATCAGAGAAGATTGTGGAATTAGATCAGGAGGATATTGATGATGTGGAAGCTAACTTTGTAAGAAGAATGAAAAAGGGTACTAGAAAGTGTATACACCTAAAAATGGTCACATCACAATAGTCTGGTAATTAATTAAATATTTTTATTATTTAATTAAATCTCTGAATTCAATCTACATTATTCATTCTTTCATCTCGATTAAATAAATAAGTTTATCTAGTCACTTTTCTTATCCATTTCTTAATTAATTAAATAAACATTACGATTTATTTATATTAATTATCATATAATCTTGACTTGAATATTTTATTCAAATTTAGATCATATATTCTTTTTTTCTAAAAATCCTCAACATTCATTCAAAATACCATTCACAATTAAATATTCCAAATATTTAATTAATTCCTCTAATTTGATTCCAAATATTCCATATTCTTCTAAATTCCATTTACAATTAAATATTCCAAATATTTAATTAATTCTTCTAAAGTCACATCACAATTAAATATTTCAAAATATTTAATTAAATCTTCTATAGTTCTAAAATAAAAAATTAAACTCACATAAATGAAATTAAATAAATTTATTTATTTAATTTGCATTAGCTTCAACAACCGTGAAACAAACTGCCAAAACAGAAAAATTAATTTCTCTGTTCCTATGCAAGCTTGTTCCCATGGGTTGAAGACAGGCTTCCATTCTTCTCTCCAACCTCCCAACCTCTTCCATTTTCCTCTCAACCTTTCCATCTCTCATCATTCAAACTTACCAAACAACCTCACAGCCGTTGATCTTTGCTAGCCAGGATCTTGCCTGCAAAAAGCTATAAAAAGGACTGCCTGGTCTTTGAAATTATAGAGAAGATTTCATATAGAGAAACTATAGCCAAATAGCTTTTAAGCATCCATAGCATAGTCTTATAGCATCCATAGTTTTTAGAATTATAGCATATTATGGCCAATCATCCACATAGTTTAGTTTCAATCCACAACCCCTGTTCATAATTCACAGCCCCTGTGCATATCTGTATCACCATTTTACACCACAACATATAGGATAGAGAAGTACTATCATTTTGCATACTCATTTTGTAGGTTGTCATTCAGAGAAGCCTTTCTTACACAATCTGAGAGCAGTAGCTTCAAAAGAATCACTAGAGATAGAGAAAATGGAACGGCTCTGAAGAATTCTTATTTATTTAATTTCATTTCAATTTCTTCAGTTTAAAGTTCCATTATGTGTGTTTTTTTATTTCATTTTGATTACACATATTTAACATACACATTTTTGGCACCCACCGTGGGGCTCTTGCCCCAATTCTCACATCTTTTTGCAGGTTTTTCTGATAGGTTACGGCCAAAAACAGCAGATTAGCGCAATAAACACGTTTCAAAAAAAATCATACTCAGTTCAGCGCCCTTAAAGTATCCTACAATTCCCGTGAGCCATCCTACATCGCCCTTGAGCAATCCTGCAGCACCCGTGGGCAATTTTGCACCGCCCGTAAGCCATCCTACAGTGCCCATAATCCATCTTGAAGCACTCATAAGCCATCCTGCAGCGCCCGTGAGCCATCCTGCAGTGCCCATGAACCATTCTGCAGTGCTCGTGAATCATTCTGCAACACCCATAATGTCTGTTGTAGCGCATTTTTGAAAAACCTGCAAACTGTAAATTGTAATTTGAATACAGCTTGACTGAATCCGATGCACCACAGACAATAACAAATTTTAAATGGAATTAACCAATCCTAGGGTAGTTACATAATTAAAAATTAACCAATCCTAGGGTAGTCACATAAATTAAAATCAAGCAATCCTAGGATAGTCACTTCACTTTTAATTTTGGGCTAAAAATAATTTCATGTTTTTGTGAAGCAACATCTTCACCTAGCATAGAAATTTTTTATTTTGGGCTTAAAACTGAATCTTTGATTGCTTTGCTTAAATGGTGATAGGCCTATGCTCTCCCCTTAACTGGGTGATCAAAATGCCAAACTCATCTATTTCTCTTTATGCAATTTCCAGCTTTATTAAAACCTTTTAGAGAGCCTGCTCTTGTGGGAAAAAGTACTCACCCAAGAGGAACAACTCAAGTGGGTTCAAGCCAAAGCCAGGCTATTCCACCCCACTATAAAATTTAAAGAAAATTTGGGGAAACCCTCTTTTGACAGTAGTGTGCATTGATAACCATCCCCAAATCCTTTGTTCTAAAGGTAGGGAGGTCTCTCGAGGGAGTATATCATTTGCCGCACCAAACGGAAACCCTTACTACGAACTTAGTGTAGTATTCAACCGAAGTCAGTTTTCAAACATCATATTAATCACAGTGCAGGGGAGGGAAGAATCTACCCCCAAGATACTCACCATATAACTGCCAAGGATTGTTTTCTCAGGGGATCTGGTATCCACTTCCGTCACTCTGAGTACACACCTAAAAAAGACAAAAACACGGGCGCCCTTTCGGGGGTGACATGGCTGTGTGAGTCGACGCAGTTCTAAGATGTGGGCTATTGATTAGTATGATGACCTATCTGAGTACTAAGAGTGAGTCTGTTTGAAATGTTTATCATGTGTAAAACCTGTTAAAACAATTTTTGAAAAACATTTTGATCATACACTTGATGTTTAGCATAGTACTTAAAACAACCATTCAAAAAATTGCTTGATGTGTTTTCAATACATTAATTCAGTAAAAATCATCCAAAATTCATGATCATATTGATTACTCTCATGTTAAGAGATTGGAAATCCACAACCTTTGTTAAAAAGTCCGTTCTCAAAAGGATCAAAAAGCCAAAGAAACCTCTTAGCTACAAGAAACTATTGAAGAAAAGACGATTCTTGTATCAAAGCCAAAATTTTTTACTCAAATATAGAACCTTTCTTCATCGCTATCATGACTGTGTTAGAGGTTTTACTGATGATTATGCCATAGAACCTTTGTACTCACAAGCCTTCTTTCAAAGAAGAGCACTTTCTCAAAGGAATAACCATAGTCAACGTATTCATTTTTCTTATATTCCCCAACCTGCAATTGAATATTCTACTTGTCCAAATTAAATTTTGCAATAGAGAACTCAATAATATTAGGCATTTATTACAGATCCATCCTTTTACGAAACTAGGATCAAACTTCATAAAGTGCAAAATCATCCTTTCCTTGATCTTTTGCTTAACATTCCCCTCAACAAGGTTTTCATCCTTTCAAATTAGGGAACAACACAAGCTAAAGATTAGAAACCTTTGTAAGTCATAGAATCTTCATTCTATCATGACTTTCATATCCATCACAAATTGCACTATTTCATCCTTTTGATCAAAAGTGAGCAGAATTTGGAACAAAGCTTATGCCTGTCCTCACGAGATCTCGAAAACATATGGAAAAAGACAAAGGAGAAACCACTACAAGCAAAATGGGAGACCATAATGAGAAAGAAGATGATACATTTAATGTTGATGAATTAACAGAAGAAAAGCTTCAAGAAGCAGAGCAAGATCCCGAGTTCCATACTCTTATGGAAAGGATTTTAGAACGAAACAAAGAAAGATATTTTCTTTCATTAGCTAATCAAGGAGCTAAGTTACCTTACAATTTTGATATAGAAGGGATTAAACAAAATCTTGAAACTCCTCCTACTGACTTTAGTGCCCTTACTCAATAGATAAAAGAATTACAAGGGAAAATAAAGGAGATGCAAGGGGGCACAACAAAGAAGTATGTTGTGGAAGACATATCTCCTTATCCATTCGATAGGAGTCTTCAAATGATCCCTTTTCCAAAACATTGTGAAATCCCTAAATTTGATAGGTACAATGGAAAAACTGATCCCATTGAACATGTGAGGGATTTCTGAAATATGAGTCTAGAATTCGCTTATGACGATACCTACTTAATGCGATTATTTCCACAAAGTCTAGGTGCATAATCCATGGAGTGGCTTTCCAAGATCACTCCCCCCATCAAAACCTTTGAGGAGTTAATAAATCAGTTTATATCACAATACTCCTACAACATTCAACACCAAATAACAATGCTTGATCTTTGTAAAGTGAAACAAAAAGTAGGAGAATCCTTCACTACGTTTTTGCAAAGGTGGAGAAGGTTGTTTGCGCGATATTCCCGTCCCATTCCTGAAAAGGAAAAGATGGATATCTTCATCAATAGCCTAGACCAAGAATTAAGCTACAGGCTTAATCTTCATTGTCCTCATAACTTTGAAAAATTGATTGAAAACACAATCACCATTGAAGGGGCCTTGGTTAAACGAGGAGTGATAAAACTTGATAACCCAAGTATATCCAACCAAAACAACAACGATAAAACAAGGTTTTGGAACAGAAATAAAAATGTTGTCAATGATGGTATAGTGGATGCAAATAACCTACGAACAAGACCATCTATCTTTAATCTATCAAGTGCTCCACGAAACAATCAACAAGCAAATACCAACCAACAAGGAAGCAACAATCAACAAGGACAAAACTCCAAGCAAGAAAGCATGACCAATCAAAACACCAAGGATAATCATGGTAATTTCAATAACAATCTTGGCAATACTCAAACATCAAATCCATCCAGACCTCCAATCTTTTCAAATCGACAGAATTTTACCACTTTGGGTCAATCTCTTGAGTCTGCTCTCAAGGAGCTTCTTGACAATAAGGTTATCACCTTACCACCACAAAGAGATTATGAGCCACGAGTTAAACCACCATCATGGAATGACTCATATTATTGCAATTATCATCGATGTAAAGGTCATAGAACGAATAATTGTCAAGCTTTGCGAAATCTAGTACAAGATTTAATTGACAATGGCACAATTACAATTGAAGGACATCATACCAATGATGATCATCAAGCATTTAAAGATCCTTTACCGAATTATCAAAAGGGGGAAACATCAGATGCAAAAGCAAAAAGCATACATAATGTTGAAGACAATATAATCTGTCACATCTATGTTGATGATCAACGGGTTAATGTTATCAAAATCAAAGGAAAACAAGAATGTCAACAGGTTAATGTGATTACAAGAGGACAAGCAAAATTTGTCCTAAAAGGAAGTTCATCTAAGACAACTATTCCTTCTCCAAGTCATTATAATCTAGTTGATCAATTAAGAAAAACATCAACTCAAATCTCCATCCTTGAACTTCTCAAAATATCCCCCATACACAAGAATATTTTAGAAGAAGCTCTTGTAAACACAACTGTCGACACTGATTTGGATGTAAACAGATTTCAAACTATGGTGGGACATTTGTCTTCCCCCACTTGTCTTTCATTTTTCAAAAAAGATGATGCTTCCATGACACATCCACATAATTCATCGCTCTATCTTGAAGTCATGATCCATAAACACCGAATTAGATGTGTCTTAATAGATGGAGGAGCCGGTTTAAACATTTGTACCTTAAAGCTAATATATGCCTTAGGAATATCAGAAAATGAAATTGATCCACAAAGGAAAATAAATATCAAGGCATATGATGATGAAGAAAGAGCTTCTAAAGGACTAATAATGCTACCTATCAGAGTGGGACCTGTGGTGAAAAATACATTTTGTCAGGTTCTAGACTAAGATCTTTCCTATAACATACTTTTGGGTCGTCCATGGATTCATGATATGCAAGCGGTACCATCAACATATCATCAATGCCTCAAGTTTCCATATGATGGACAAGAAATAACCATACAAGCTTATTACAATAGCACCCAAACTTGTTCAAATCTTCGAGCAACTCAAGACATCTTTGTGCCACATAATAGGGAGGCTCTTGCTATTTGTTCTTCCAATCTACAAGTCCAATTGCAAGAATTGACAAAGAATCTTGACACTAAGCTAAATTTTAAAGACAAAGGGGTAGGTGAATATTCACTATCTCTTTCTACCTTACCTCCTTCTCCAAGGTCGCATGGTCAGCCAACCTTATCAAATCAAAAGATTGCAATAGCCTCTACGTCCCAAGTTTCTGTGCCAATTACAAAGTTTGACGGAAAATTCATTAAATTCAACACCACTGAAGAAGAAGCTGAAGATAGGGACATTCTAAGTTGGTTATACAAAGATGAAGATGAATCTCTCTTGCACATTAAGTTACCTATAGAACAATATGGTAAGGGGTACACTATCATGCAGAAAATGGGCTATGAAGGAAATGGTCCTATAGGAAAAAGAAGAGAAGGAATTGTGGAGCCAATTCAACCCATTTCAATACATCCAAATGATAAAACAAGATTGGGATATGGTAAAGATATAGAAGACTCTACTTCACAACAAGCACAACCAACTCATGAAGGAGGATCAATTTCAGATAAACCCCATGAATCAGTTTTCCAATTGCAAAACAGTTCAGATACTGATTCTAATGAATATGAATGGGACACCATTTATAATGATGAATTTTGGAGAGACAAACAAGTTGATACCATACACAAATATGCACCTGTTCTCATACAAGGAGAAGGTTCGAGCCCTCCACTTGATTATGTTTTACAAAATGATCATGACTCAAGTGAGGACGATTCAGATTTTAACGAGATTGACAATCAACAGGAGAATACCATCATAGATCTTGTCTACCATGAAGATGACAACCACATCATGACTTTGACAGCTCAAGACCTTACCCAACCTAATGATCCTATGCCTTTAGTTTATCTAGAACTTATTGATTGGTACAATGATGCACCTATCCACATCCCTACATTTCATGATGATGAGGACATTATAAATTTCCTTTATTCCTCTAAAGAGGAAAACAATTGTTTCATCCAAGAATGTCATACTCGTGATTTTGATAAGGAGGGTGTCAAGTTTCTTAGCTGCAAAATAAATGAAATAAAAGATGGATCTATCGGTGAAAACCAAAAAATGGCAGTGGTAGATCATAACAAGAGAAAAATAAAGAGTGAATCCGACAGTGAAAACCTCTCTGAGGCACTGAAGGATGAGAAACTTTACATTCTTCGCAAGAATTATCATGAAAGATCTTCTATTTTGATTGAACCAACATAATCAATCAACATAAGTTTAACAGAGCAGCCAAAAATCTTGCAACTTGCAGCGTCGTTAACAGTTGAAGAAGTATTGAAATTCATGGAGTTCTTGAAGGAGAATCAAATCAACTTTGCTTGGTCGTATGCTGATATGCCAGGGTTAGATCCTAATCTGATAATGCATCATTTATCTATAAAAGCAGGGGCAAAACCTGTGAAGCAAAAATTCAATAAAATGCATCCACATGTTGCATTATTGGTCAAAGAGGAATTAAAGAAGCTTTTAGATGTTGGATTCATTCGGACTATTGACTATGCAGAATGGATTTCCAATATTGTACCTGTTTCAAAGCTAGATGGAAGGATAAGAGTTTGTACAGATTTTAGAGATTTGAACAAAGCTTGTCCCAAAGATGACTTCCCTTTGCCCAACATAGATATGATTGTTGATTTAACTGTTGGTCATGCAATGTATTCATTAATGGATGGATTTTCAGGATACAATCAGATAAAGATTACACTAGAGGATCAAGATAAAATAGAATTCACATTCCCTTGGGGTACCTATTGCTGGAACGTAATGCCATTTGGGTTAAAGAATGCAGGAGCCACTTATCAGAGAGCAATGACAACCATTTTTCATGATATGATGATACATTTATGGAAGATTATGTTGATGATTTACTTGCCAAATCTCACACACGAGAAGGACATCTAGAAATTTTGTCAAAATTCTTTACCAGAATGGAAAAGTTCAATGTTCGACTCAATCCAAAGAAATGTGTCTTCGGTGTTACATCTGGAAAACTCCTAGGATACATTGTTTCAGAAAAGAGTATAGAGGTTGATCCAGAAAAAGTACAAGCTATAATGGACATGCCGCCACCATGAAATATCAGTCAGCTTGGATCATTACAAGGGTGACTACAATCCATCAGGTGGTTTATAGCTCAACTGGCGACAAAAGCTTACCATTTACACATTTATTGCATAAAAATGTCCCATTCAAATGGGAAGGAAAATGTGAAACAACATTCAATCAGATCAAGCAATATCTTATGAATCCACCAGTTTTAATTCCACCCATTCCAGGAAAGCCACTCATACTCTATATTTCAGCAATAGAAGTATCCTTGGGAGCATTATTAGCACAAGAGGATTCTACAGGTAAAGAAAGGGCCATATACTATATCAGCAGAACTTTAACAAGTCATGAATTAAACTATACTTTCATTGAAAAAGCTTGCCTTGCAGTGGTGTTTGCTTCTCAAAAGTTGCGACATTATATGTTGGCTCATATAGTTAAGCTGATAACCAAGATTGATCCACTAAAATACCTTTTAAGCAGAGCTACTTTAACAAGGAGACTTGCAAAGTGGGTAATGATCTTAAGTGAGTTTGACATTCACTATGTAGATCGAAAAGCTATTAAAGGATAGGTCATTGCAGATCAGTTGACCGAAGCACCTTTACAAGAAGAAAATCCAATGCACATTGAGTTTCCTGATGCAGATGTCTTCACAGCAACAATTCAGAAATCATGGACATTGTACTTTGATGGATCTTACACACAACAAGGCTCGCGGGCAGGAATTCTTTTTATCACACCTGAAGGAGATAACATTCCAAAATCATATCGGTTGATGTTTCCTTGCACAAATAACATAGCTGAATATGAGGCATTGCTTATAGGGATAAAAATAGCCTTGGAATGGCGAATTACAGAGCTACAATTCTACGGTGATTCACAACTTGTCATTAATCAAATAAATGATGATTATCAAACTAAAGATGATAAGTTACTACCTTACAGGAACATGGTGGACGATTTCAAAAAGTATTTTGTGTCAATAAAGTTTTCACAAATCTCAAGGATTGATAATAAAGCTGCAGATGCAATGGCTACAATTGCTTCCTTGTTACAATTGTCAGAAGATCAAAAATGGTATGAATTCTTGGTGGAACAATTGTTTTCTCTTGCCTATGATAATCCTGAGACCCAAGTCATATATCATTTAACCGGTTCTGATTCCCCTTTATATGGCAAGACTTATACATACCTGAAAGACAACATTTTACCTCTAGACTTATCTCGAAACCAAAAAAGGAATTTTATATGCCAATCATCATGTTGTACCTTGATTGCCGACATCCTTTACCGACGTGGTCTTGATGGTACACTCCTTCGATGTCTTGAACATGACGAATCTGAAAAAGCCTTACAGGAGGTTCATGGTGGTATTTGTGGAACTCATTCAAGTGGTTTGACTTTAGCCAAGAAACTTGTCAGGATGGGATATTATTGGCCTACCATGGAAAAAGATTCTTTTACTTTTGTCAAGAAGTGTTCTAAATGTCAAATTCATAGGAATCTTATTCATGCACCTGCATAGGAACTGTAACCTTTCACTCTGACATGGCCTTTTTCTCAGTGGGGATTAGATCTTATTGGAAAAATTCATCCTTCATCATCAAATGGGCATAAATTCATTATCACAGCTACGAAGTATTTTACAAAATGGATTGAAGCTGTTCCTTTGACGACTATGACTGGTTAACAAATCTCTTCATTCATTCTGAATTACATCATTTGTAGGTATGGAATTCCAAATTCTATCATTACTGATAATGGGAGGCCTTTCAAGAATCAAGATGTTGATGAACTTTGTGAAATATTTCACATCCAACATAGATTATCTACACCTTACTATCCACAAGGTAATGGTCAAGCGGAAGGTTCAAACAAAACAATTTTGAAGATCTTAAAGAAGATAGTAAATGATGTCGGTCGTGATTGGCATGTCCAATTAAATCCAACTTTGTGGGAATACAAAACCAATATTCGAACACCAACAGGAGCTACACCATATGCCTTGGTCTATGGAGCAGAAGCGATCTTACCATTAGAGGTTGAAATACCTTCGCTTCGGGTCTCACTCAAAGGATTGATAAATGATGAAGACTACAGAGTATCTCGCCTGCAAGAGTTAGAACTGTTAGATGAAAGACGTCAACATGCAGCTGACCATTTGAAGGGTTATCAACAAGTTATGTCTCGTAGCTATAATCACAGAGTTAAACCATAGACATTTTAAGTAGGTGACTTAGTCTTGAGAGAAAATCCACGTAATCAGCAAGACAGGGAAAAGAAAGGAAAATTTGAACCAAACTGGCTTGGTCCATTTGTCATCATTGCAATGTATGGTTCTGGTGCATATCAGTTATCTAGGTCAGAAGGGGACCTGTTTGAAGAACCAATCAACAACATTCATTTGAAGAAGTTCTATGTTTGAAAAAGTCCTGAAAAAATCAAAAAATTCAGAAAAAGTCCTGAAAAAATCAAAAAAAGTCTTGAAAAAATAAAAAAAATTAGAAAA
>VDFB02379429.1:0-29780 GCA_007258455.2 Sequoia sempervirens
AGATTTCCCCTATTTCAAAGTGGATGTAGCCAAATTGGCGAACCACTATAAATCTTTGTGTTCTTCATGTTTGCATATAGTCTCAATTTTGATTTTATTTTCTACAATCTCTTTTTCATTTATACTATGATAAATTCATAAACAATTGGTATGAGAGCTTAGCGTATTTGTTGTTCGAGAATTGTGATAATTTCTAGGAATGGAGGAAGCAAATAAATGGAATAATTTCTAGGAATGGAGGAAGTAGATGAATGGAAGATAGAGAAGTTCATGGAGTGGAACTTCAGATTGTGGAAAGTGCAGATGGAGTCTTTGTTGATTAGAGACAACCTTTTACTCGCATTGGAAGTAAAAGTGAAGAAACCAACTATGATGTCAAATGAAGATTGAAAAAGATTAGATGAGAAAGCAAGAGCTACAATTATTTTATCATTATCCATCAATTTCCTCTTCAACGTCACAACAGAGAAGACCGCGAAAGAGTTGTGGGACAAATTAACAGATATGTACAAGATGGATTTAGCTTCAAATAAAGTTTACCTCATGAAAACATTAGACAATATGAAAATGAAGGAAGGTGGAATCATGTCAAACCATTTGAATAAACTTAATACTTTAATTAGTCAATTGGTTTCAATAAGTATAAATTTGGATGATGAAATCAAAGCCATCTTACTGTTGTGTTCTATTCCAAATAGTCAAGAAGGTGTTGTGATGGAAATCAACACCTCTATATTCGAGAAAGAAAAACTTAAGTTTGATGGAATTACTACAACTCTTCTAAGTGAAGATATGAGAAGGAAAAATCAAGGAATGACATCCGATGATGCCTTGATTTTTGGAAATAGAGGGAGACACCAAGAAAGGGGTAGAAATAACCATAGCAGAAGATCAAAATCAGCAAAAAGATCAATGTTAAGGGGTGGAAATGGAGGTTGTTAGTTTTGTAGAAAAGAAGGCCATACAAAAAAAAATAGTTGGTCAAACAAAAAGGTGCAAAACCAATCAAAGGACAATGAAGTGAACACCATGTATGAAAAAGTTGAAGGTGTTATAGTCTTGTCAATGAGTGAAACTAACACAGATTTGTGGGTGTCAGATTCTGGTGCATCCTTCCACACAACCTCATGTTGAGATTCCTTTCAAAACTATCAAGGTAAATTTCAAAAATTATATCTTGGTAATAACAAGGCATGTGAAATTATTGGCAAAGGTGATGTGATTATGAAGTTAAGAATGGAAACAAGTGGTTGTTGTGTGATGTAAGACACGTTCTGAAGTTAAAAAGAAATCTATTTTTTGCGGAATAGCTTGATGCTCAAGGATATAGCATCACTTTTTCTTCAAATTCATGGAAAGTGACCAAAGGGGCATTAGTAGTTGCAAGGGATAGCAAATTGGATACATTATATGTGCTAGATAGTCCCATTAAAGTGGGAGCAATGATGGCACTTGTGCACAACGAAGCAGAACTATGGCATAGAAGACTCAAGCACGTGAGCAAGAAGGGGCTTGAAATCTTGCTCAAAAGGGATCATCTTCTGAGTTTAAAATTTATGGATTTGGATCTATGTGAGCATTTTCTATATGACAAACAAAGGCAGATTAGTTTCTCGAAGACCAGGCATGAAAAAAAGACACAACCTTTGGAGCTTGTGCACTTCGATGTGTTTAGTCCTATAGAGGTAACCTCGTATGGAGGAGCTAATTATTTTTTTACATTTATTGATGATTGCACTCAAAAGTTATGGATTTACATGCTCAATAGGAAATCAGAAGTTTTTACCAAATTCAAGAAATTTAAAGATATTATTGAAAACCAAACAAGGAACAAGATTAAATGTTTAAAAATAGATAATGGGGGTGAATTTTGTTCTTTAGAGTTTGATGGTTATTGTGCAGATAATAGTATTCAATGTATTAAAATTGTACCATTCATGCCTCAAGAGAATGGTATAGTTGAAAGGTTGAATCGGATGATTCTTGAGAGGGCTCGAAGCATGCTCTCTAATGCAGATATGGGCAAAGAATTTTGGGCGGAAGTGGTTAACATAATAGTGTATCTGATAAATCATAGCCCCTCTTCTAGATTGGATTTTGATACTCTAGAGGAGAGATGGATGGGAAGGAAAATTTCTTACAATCATCTGAGGGTGTTTACCTGTGAAGCTTTCATTCATATCCCAAAAGAGAAGCAAACTAAGTTGGACTTCAAATCTGAGTGGTGTATAGTTTTCAAGTATGGAGAAGATCAATATGATTTCAAGTTGTGGAATCCAATTGCAAATAAATTGGTTCGCAGTCGAGATGTTGTTTTCATTGAAAAGGCATTCCCAAGTTTGCACAAACAAGGGTCATCAGTGAAAGAATATATGTCTATTGATGATGGTTGTAATGCATAGTTTTCACATCCAAATCAAAGTTTTAATGTTCAAACTTCCTCAAACTTGTCAACATCTATTTCAAATACGAGACAACCTCCAAACTGGGATAAATGTATGGTGCAGGGTAGAGTCATCAGCTTGCTGCATCATAATGAAGGAACCTTCACAAATACTGAAGACTCCAATTGTAATTCACATTGCATGGAGGAAGAAATTAATTCTCAAGACACACTGTTTGTTCCATTGCAGCAGTCACGTTTTGACCAAGGAAATTTGATGCAATCATATGTCTCAAGTTTCAATACGCCTCCTGCCACACAGTTAAGGTCTGTCAGTGAGGGAAGTGGCTCTGTTCAATTACCTTCCCGTGAGTTTTCTTTGGAATTCCTAAATCCCACACAAGCTTTGAAAATACCCGACCCTGTTCATTGTTTGCCAATTGCATAACATGGGAATTTCAACTCACACGCATGTTGTTTTTTCGCCTCCCTCAAGTCTAAAACATATTGAAAATTCAATGCAGCCTTTATATTTTTCATCACTTCCTTTTGAAAGGTCTCTGTTGCCTTATGGAATCCCTACGTGGCGTGTTTTTTTGGAAAGAGCAAATTATATGCAACAAACTAATGAATTAAGGCATTGTGATAATAACTCTCATGCTCGCGCCTCTGTTGGAAGTGATAAAATTTTATCGCTTCATAAAAGTTCAATGCACAAGGTTTATATACTAGGGCATGAGGATTGTGGTCCCTTGTGTGAGGCTCATTAATAGTTTTTTATGGACAATTCAAATCCCATAAAGTGTCAAAATTCATCACATATGCCAGTGTCAAATTCAGATTTCACACATATTAAAAATGAATTTGTTTCCACGTAGCCAGCAAATAGGGATGTGGTGAATGAGATTGGAGCTAGCTGGAAATGAATTTGTCTCTTTACCTTCATATAGTTGCCGAAATATTGAATGTTGATTATGATGTTTTCACTCAGAACCATGCCAGTTTCAAATGCATTGCAGAGGCAAAATGTTGAAGATAACTTGTAGGAATAGGGTAATGTGCAAGAAGTAGTTCTTTGAGTGTGGAGGTCTACCTGTTGACCCCTTTGACATTGGGTAAGTTTGGCATTGATGTCAAGTTGAACATTCACATTGATACATATTTGAAGGGCATAAAGATTATTGTTTTTGGTTGATAGTTGGTGATTATTGGTTATCATTGATGTGTGATTAAGGCAGCAATAATTGTTAAAGTCTTGAACCTTGACTTGGCACTTGGTGTCATGGAGTCTTAGATCGAAAAGCATTATGATGTTGTGATATTCATGCAAGATAAATATGATGAAAAAGGTCGACACAATGATGTTTGAGTTTTTTGATACACAAAATGAAAAAACATAATTAAATGTCTTGATATCATTTTCCCTAAAAGTTAATCATTTTGTAAAACTCAAGGCAATGGAGATGGTCATGTTAGGGCTCGAGGATGCTTGGAACAATGGTGGTATGGCAGCTAGAAAATGCAATGGAATGGTTTTTGAGCAGTTTAGTTTTAGTTCACAGACAACATTTACAAAGTGACATCAACCTCATTTCTTGCAAGGTTGAAATGCAAAGTGGTAACTCGATTGTGTAAACCCTAGTTGTTTTTTTTTGCATAAGCTTGTATAATCTAGAAATGGTCTTTATTTTGTTGTCTTTACAAGGGAATTTAGTGTATTTAGTTTTTGCATTTGATTGAGGTCAAGTTACAATTCCTCCTGGTCTTGGTCGATTTATTGTTGCATTGTGTATGGCTATCGGGTTTGATTCAAATTCTATCATTTCAACCTAGTTCAGTCTTGCATACACTCATTCTGTCGACATGGGTTTTGGTATTGGGCACATATGTAAGTTTATTGTCTAAACTTGTGTATACCATGTTGCTAGGGAACGAGCTCTCAAAACCTACTGTTGTTCCTAAAGTTTTTGTAAGGGCTATGTGTTGCATTTGGTGGTAGCTAGGGCACGACCTTGTCACAAATACATTGTTGATTGTTAAGGTTTAAGTTTGTATAGAGTATTTTTTTTTCCAGCATGTCAACTTATCATATGTGTTTCATTGTGAAAAACACTTTAAAGTTTCAAAAAGTATTATTGCACATTATGTTTTGGTCTAGCAGTTGGTTCAAAACAATAAAGCAGCCAATCCACATGTTGTTATGTAGTTATGAAATATTGTATAGGCAGTTACATTCACAAGGTTTTTGATGAAGGCAAATGTGATTTGAATGTTATATAAAAAGTGACATTGTCACTTGACATTGGTTTGATGCACTTTATTGTTATATCATATCGTGTAAAGAGTCATTTTTATTTTTGTATGAAAGATGGAAAGCACTTTAAGTGTTGGTTGTATTTACATATAGATTTTTGAGTCTCCAATGAAAATGAGACAATCTAGCAATGTTTTGTAATGAAACAGAGATTTCACTCTGTCTTTTTTATTTTTATAATCATTTTGATGTGAAAAGATTGTTTTCCAATGAGGCAATATTTTCTAGTGAGGCATATTTTTGTAGCTAGTGAGGCTTTGCTAGTGAGGCACAAAAAGTAGCCAGTGAGGCTTTGTAATCAGTGGATTTTGATTAAGCCAGTGAGGCATTTCACCGAGTGGTTTTTTATCCTTATGAGGGTTTTCCACTCATGAAAATATTGTGTTATGGTTCTTTTGTGTTATGCCTCTTTTGATTTTTTCACGTGGTTTAAAAATCTGATATTGGCTCACATTTTAGAGCATTCTTGAAACTGATCTTTTCATGATTATAAAGAAGTTTTGTGTTTTGAAAAACAATTGAATTTGAATTTGGTTATTGAAAAATTGATTCACCCCCCCTCTCAATGTTTCTCGTACTCCAACAAGTGGTATCAGATCCATACCATTGCCAAAATTTTAATCAACTTAGGGGATTCCTAGTGGAATACTTGACATGGAAAATCAGGAAGGTCTTTCTACTTCCAGAGCACCATTATTTGATGGTATTGGCTATGCTTTTTGGAGATATAGAATGCAATGTCATATAACTTCTCTAGGCTATGAGGTTTAGCATGCAATTGAGACTGAGTACACTACCACCGCAACACCCTCTACTGCAGATGAAATAAAAGCATATGAATGTGATTCTAGGGCTGCAAATGCTATTTGTTGTGGTTTGACTAATGATGTGCTTGTTAAAATTATGGACTGTAAAAGTGCAAAGTCTATCGGGGATAAAATGTCTAGTATTTATGAGGGTGATGAAAAAGTTAAACAAGCTAAATTACAAACTTTTAGAGCCAAGTTTGAAGGCCTAAAGATGACTGGGGAAGAGAAGGTAGATGGTTACCTACTAAGAGTCCAAGAAACTGTAAACTCAATTTGTGGTCTTGGTGAAACTTTAGAAGAAAGTGTAGTTGTTAAAAAGGTGTTAAGGTCACTAACACATAGATATGATCCTAAAATCTCTATTGTAGAAGAGGGAGACTTAAACAAACTCACTTTAGATGAACTTCATGTTGTCTTTACAGCCTATGAAATGAGAATGTGTAGTGATAATCCTACTTCCAAACAAGTTGCTTTTAAATCTATAAAAAGGGATAATGACATAAATTATGACTCAAAAAAATTAGATAACAGTGAATCCATCCTTGTGAGCAAACTGAGAAGAGGTTCGGGTTGATATAATGTGAAGCTTCCATTTAAGTGCTTCAATTGTGGCTAAATTGGGCATTATGCTACTTAATGCCTTAACAAAGACTTTGAAAGTGATGAAGAAGATAATAGGAGATAAGGAAAGAAAAACCAAAATAACTTTAAAAAGAAAAATGTTTTCAAAAAGAAGAAAAGCATGTTCATCAAAAATACTGATGTAACAGAAAGTGGTACAGATGCATCCATTGAAGAAGGAGAAGAAACCTTGTTTATGACAATCATTAGTCCAAATTAGAATCAAAATCAAAAGATTGTAGATCAATCTTAACTTGAGGTGGATTTTGAGGGTGAACTAAGAAGTACTCTAGGAGAAATTAATAAACTCAAAAAGGAGGCTATGATACAGAAGAATCAAATTCAAAAAGACATTGAAAACCTAGTAAATAAGGTGAATAATTCTATAAAAAATTGCTGATTTGAAACTTCAAATTGAAATTCTAGAAGTTACTAAAATGCAATTAGAAATCAAAGAAAAAGAATGTTGCACTTTAGAGGCAAAAAATTTTGGCTTGAGGAAAGAGCTTGACATGTGTGATAGTAGTAACAAACTCATAGATCTTCTAGGTAAACAAAGATACCATAAAGATAAAATTGGTCTAGGGTTTATGGAAGGTCAATGTTTTCATTCTGATGAACCTCAACATGTCAATGTGACAAATGAAAAGTTTTTAAAACCATCAATTGGGGAAAGGTATATTCCATTTAGAACTAATATGCATTTCTTTTGCTATTGCTTCTACTTTAAAAAATACGTACATAAGGCAAGTGAATGTAGGGTTATGTCTAAAAGGAGCTCAAGCTCTTAGAATGAAAAGCTCTTTCAGAAACAATAAAAAGAAAACTAACACTCTTTCCAAGACAAATATTGATAAAACAAAGTTAATTTGGAAGCCAAAGAGGGTTGATGAAAAGACAAGAAATATGCTTGATCAAACAACCCTATATGCCAAGAAGAAAGAGTTGTGGGTTGTTGACAGTGGATGCTCTCACCACATGACAGGGGATAAAAGAAACTTTATCAAATTTGAATATTGTGATGGTGGTTAGTTTGGTTTGGAAATGATGATTGTATTCAGATCATAGGAAAAGGTAATGTGTCTTTGGATGATAATATATTTTTGTATAAAGTGTACTATGCAAAGGGTCTCAGGCATAATCTCTTAAGTGGGACTCAAATTTTTAATCAAGGTTTTTATATTCTTTTTTATGCTCTTGGATGTGAGATTAAAAAGAAAACAGGTGAAGTTGTTGCAGTAGGTTTGAGGACCAAAGGAAACATTTATAATCTGGAAGAAACCAAATGCATGAGTACGTTTGATCAGTTGAGGGAGAGATTGGATGATCTTCCTCCTATTTCTCTTCACTAAATCTTTTTATGAGTGTTTTCAGGAGGAGATTCAAGTGTCATTTTATATACCTATTTTTTTGTTAGTTACATTGTGTTTATGGTGGTATCTTAGTAGTATAGTGCATTAATGGTAGTTAATAGTGTTTTGGGACTGAAGAACAGTTTGAGATTACACATCTAAGTGGTATAATGGAAATATTTCAACATGGTGTTGTAGTGTGAAGTCTCTCATGATAGATAGAGGCAGATAAAAGAGTGCAGTGTTGTCTTTCCTCGCATAATGAACCTAATGATCCTATTCAATGATTGTAAGGAGTGTGATTCTTCACTCAATTCATGGTGTAGTTCTTGATGTTGATGCTTCGTGATATTGGTGGCAAAGTGTCAAAATTGTGTTCGTGATTTTTTTCTTTACAGAGTTGCTTCAATGCAAATCTTTATTGATGTTTGCCTTAAGAAATTCAAGATCATCTTATTGATGGTTGAAGAACACATGGAGTTTCTTGGTTTACTTTGCTAATGTTTTTGTGTTGGTAACAGTTGATAACATTGTATTTGCATTTCACAGTTGGCACTTGCTTTCAGGGTTTTTATGCCTATTGATAATATTGACACTTTGTTGTTGGTTATCTATCAGTTGGTCATTTGAAAATGCCTTGGAATGCCTTGATAGTTGGCTGATATCTCAACTCTCTCTTGAGATATTGGTTCTTTGACAGTGATTTGTTGTTGCATGGATTGCACTAAGGAAAGTGAATGGTGATAAGTGGAGTATGTCATTGATTGGGTTGTTCTTTCCTTGAAATCTGGACAATGTGGAGTATGTAGTGCACATACAGATTATTATCTTAATTTTGGATTTTGAAGACAGTTCATGGTTTGGAATCTTTATGTGATAGTGTCTTGAAAGCTTCTAGCTTGTGCATAGTTGTAGAAAGTTGCACTTTGATGCTTAACTTGATAATTGTTTATTGGATTGGACAATGCTTATATGTTTCAGTAGTGAGTTTCACTATTGACAGTGACATATTGCTTGATATTTTGATGACACCAAAGTTTTTGATCCTTAGCACAACACTTGTTTGGTCTGTGAACATGTTTTTGATAGTGAACAACATGATTATTGGTGTGATTTAGCACTCTTGTGGAATAACATTGCTTGCACACATCTTGACAGTATTTGTATGTGCCAGTATGCTTTACTCCAAGGAAATTCATATTTTGAAAGGATCAACAGGTTTATTAGAGTTTTTTTTTACAAGAACACTTTGTTTGTTGCTAGTATTGATTGAGTCTCTTAATTGAACATGGAAACTTGAATATGAAGACATAGTGACAGGTGTCTTAAACCAATAAGACTCACCTCTCTTTAATAACACAAAACATTTATACACGGTTTCATGGGGATTTTCATAGTTGTTATCATTTTCTTTTATGGTTTCTATATATAGCTCTTAATGCAAAGAAGTATTCATTCAATCAATTTTGATTCATGATTGACATGTGTGTTTTGACATGAATATACAATGAAAATTACATCATTTTTCTAATATGGCAGTGATATTCATGGTTGAAATATATGCTTTAATATTTTTCTGCACTATGGCAGTCATTATGATGCATTATGATAGTGCTTTTATTATGGCTTACACATTTTGGGTCTAACAGTGTTTTGGTGTTCACTGTGACAACAGTTTATAAAGCTTGTTTAGTTGGTTTCTTGGTGCTTGGCTCCTCTATACAGGTTACACTACTGGTAACATATTGATTTCATAGTTTCTTTATTGTTTCTAGTTTCAATTCGTGGATATTCGATTACTTCAACTTGTACCCCTTTGACCTTTGCCATATTTGTTAAAAGGGGGAGACAATGAACAGTCAAGATGCTTCATTTCATTGATAGCAATTGTATTCAAGCTTTACAATAGTTTATTTATGAATAGTGGTATCCATGCTTCAATTTCATTTTGACACAACAGTTTCATTACATAGAGGACAACACATTTTGATTCCATTACATAGAGGACAACATGTATTATAACAAGGGAAGCTAACAGAAGTTTATTTATGAACAGTGGTATTCATGTTTCAATTTCATTTTGACATAGCAGTTTCATTACATAGAGGACAACACATTTTGATTTCATTACATAGAGGACAACGTGTATTATAACAAGAACAACATGTATATCATGTACAATCTTGATGTTTGACATCAATGCCAAAGGGGAATTTTGTTGACCCCTTTGGCATTGAGTAAGCTTGGCATTGATGTCAAGTTGAACATTCACATTGATACATATTTGAAGGGAAAAAGGATTATTTTTTTTAGTTGATAGTTGGTGATTATTGGTTATCATTGATGTGTGACTAAGGCAGCAATAATTATTGAAGTCTTAAACCTTGACTTAGCACTTGGTGCCATGGATTCGTGGATCGACAAGTATTATGATGTTGTGACATTCATGCAAGATAAATATGATGAAAAAGGTCAACACAATGATGTTTGAGCTTTTTGATACACAAAATGAAAAAACATAATGAAATGTATTGATATCATTTTCCCTAAAGTTTAATCATTTTGTAAAACTCAAAGCAATGGAGATGGTCATGTTAGGGCTCAAGGATGCTTGGAACTATGGCGGTATGGCAGATGGAAAATGCAGTGGAATGGTTTCTGAGCAGTTTGGTTTCAGTTCACTGACATCATTTACAAAGTGACATGGACCTCATTTCTTGCAAGGTTGAAATGCAAAGTGGTAACTCGAATGTGTAAACCCTAGTTGTTTTTTTTTGCATAAGCTTGTATAATCTAGAAATGGTCTTTTAGATTCAAGATCAATGGTCTTTATTTTGTTGTCTTTACAAGGGAATTTAGTGTATTTAGTTTTTGCATTTGATTGAGGTCAAGTTACATTTCCTTATGGTCTTGGTTGATTTATGGTTGCACTGTGTATGGCTTTCGGGTTTGAGTCAAATTCTATCATTTCGACCTAGTTTAGTCTTGAATACACTCATTGTGTCGACATGGGTTTTGGTATTGGGCACATATGTAAGTTTATTGTCTAAAACTTGTGTATACCCTATTGCTAGGGGACGGGCTCTCAAAACCTACTGTTGTTTCTAAAGTTTTTGTAAGGGTTATGTGTTGCATTTGGTGGTAGTTAGGGCATGACCTTGTCACAAATACATTGATTTTTGTTAAGGTTTAACTTTATATAAAGGGTTTGTTTTTCCAACATGTTGACTTATCATATGTGTTTCATTCTGCAAAACACTTTAAAGTTTCAAAGATTATTATTGCATATTGTGTTTTGGTCTAGCAGTTGGTTCAAAACAATAAAGCACCCAATCCACATGTTGTTATGCAGTTATGAAATATTGTACAAGTAGTTTTTGAAGGCAATTACATTCATAGGGTTTTTTATGAAGGAAAATGTGATTTGAATGTTATATAAAAAGTGACATTGGCTTTATGCACTTTATTGTTATATCATACTTTGCAAAGAGTCATTTTTATTTTTGTTGAAAGCTTTGATGAGCAATCTATTATGGAAGATGGAAAGAACTTTAAGTGTTGGTTGTATTTACATATAGATTCTTGAGTCTCCAATGAAAATGAGACAATCTAGAAATGCTTTGTAATGAAACAGAGATTTCACTCTGTCTTTTTTATTTTTAAAATCATTTTGATGTGAAAAAATTGTTTTCCAATGAGGCAATTGTGTTTTTCCAGTGAGGCATATTTTTGTAACCAATGAGGCTTTGCTAGTGAGGCAAAAATAGTAGCATGTGAGGCTTTGTAATTAGTGGATTTTGATTAAGCTAGTGAGGCATTTTACTGAGTGGTTTTCGACTCATGAAAAATGCTATGTTATGATTCTTTTGTGCTATGCCTCTTTTGAGTTTTTCATGTGGTTTAAAAATATGATATTGGCAATCACATTTTAGTACATTCTTGAAACTAGTATTTTCATGATTATAAAGAAGTTTTGTGTTTTGAAAAATAATTGAATTTGAATTTTGTTATTGAAACACTGATTCACCCCTCCCTCTTAGTGTTTCTCGTACTCCAACACTACTGAGAGCGTCAACCTCCACCAAAGTTTGATGATTATCAATTATTGATTTTTTATTAGTTAGAGCCTGCAACTTTCAAAGATGCTTGCAATGATGTCAATCGGGAGAAATGGTTGGATGCAATGGAAGAAGAAATAGATTCGTTGATGGAAAATAAAACTTGGGACTTGGTGAAGCTCCCACCTAATCAGAGAGCATTGAAGAATCAATGGGTGTACAGATTGAAAGAGGAAGGAGGAAAGAAACAATATCGAAAAAGATTGGTAAAGGGATATGATCAACATGTATAAATTGGAGTAGATCATTAGAATCTTAATTGACATAAGGTGAATAGAGTTGGAAAAGATAGCTAGGAATCTTAATTTCCAAATGCATTTGAGGATAAATTCTCTACAAGTCTTGAAGATAATGTTAAACTTTTAAAGGCACCCAAAAGGGAAAATTTCCAAGACCACTTTAAGGGGAAAAGAGTGAGTAGAACAAAAGAAATAGTAAGATATATTTTTAGAATGGAAGAAAAACCAAAAAGCATGCTTAATGGATTCATGTTTACAACAGAAAAAACAACATGGTGGGGAATGAAGAAAGGTGAGGTGATTGGAAATAGTAAGCTTGACATGTAGGGCCCTCCAAGCAAGGAATTGGAATTTATCATCAATTCTAGACTTCCATATTTTTAAGCTAAGTTTATTCTATTTAGACCAACTAAAGTTGCCACTCCACAAAGAGTTTAAGCGAGGGGATATGATGAGAGAAGGAAGGGTTTTCTTTTCGATCAACTTGATGGGGAAACAACAAAGGTTGTGTGAGCTTGGAAATTGCCAATTTTTGTAGAAACAAATCGTGACCATGGATAGAGGGAAGATTATAAAGACTAGGGGACAAGTTTTTGGATATAAAAAATACTATGTTTATTTGAAGAGGACAACCTATATTCTTGTTTAATATTTGTTAATTCTTCCAAATAAAACTATTAGGGTCCCAAATATCTCTATAATTTTGAATTATTTTTTCTTTAAATAACCATTTACAATAAAGCTACATAATTAGAACCAAGGTCTTGTTGTCTAATTGAATGTGTCTATTCCACCAAATTGATGAGGAGGAAACTATTAATCCGTGACTAATAAAATTATCATACCAAAGGAGTCTTTTAGAGGTGGTCTTCTAGACCTTCCAAATGGAATTGAAGAGGTTCAAACCATTCATTTTAAAGAAAGGGGCAATGAGGAGTTTGTCTTTTCAATTCAACAATTTCCATGGACCTCTCATAGTAGTAGTATGAATATGGTGTCTTACAAGGTGTTTATAAGGAGAACAACCTTCAATAGCTCTTACCAACAACTTGGTAGTAGGGAAAATACCTTGAGTGAAGGGACCGATAATACCCAACCCTCCTTTCTCTTTTGGTTGAATATAGTGAAGCCAAGAAGTAGTAGAGAATCCTAAATATTATACCCCATTTGGAACTTAAGTTTCTAATCAGTTGGGTAAGCTAATTGTAGTAGGTTTTTGAAGGGATCCAACAAAATGAGATATAAATATGATTATCCAAGAGGATCTTGTTGGCAACCTAAATTTTTCATGTCAATGAGAGGAATTGATTGAACCAATTTAAAAGTTTCTTTTTGATTTTTCATGGACCGGTTCCACATATCTCTAAGAGAAAATCCTATGCAAAATGGGATGCCAAGAAACTTGGTTACCGTTCCATGTTTGAATTCTCTTCACTCTCTAGGAATCAAAGGGGGAAAATGGTCAGGGAAATTCATAAGGAACTCTATTTTGTGCATGTCTATTTTGGAACCAAAGATAATGTAATAGAGATCTAAAATATCTAGTGTATGAGTGACTTCATCAATTGATTTCTAAATAAAAAGCATGCTATCATCAACAGAGCATGAGTTGAGAGCTATGGGGCTCCTTGGAAGGGATTTACCTTTGATGAGTTTGGAAGAATGGTCATGCTAGAAGAGGTATCCAAATTCGTTCGCAACAAGGACATAGAGTAGAGGGGAAAGTAGGAATCCTTGGAAAATAGACTTTTGTAAGGGAGATTGGGGAGAGAGAGAACCATTGACCACCACTCTATCATTTTTGCAACAATAAATAACATTTTGATATGATTTTAGATCATAGGGCCAAAACCAAACCATTTTTGCATATTCAGAATGAAATTATTGTAGAAACCTAAAATCTAACCTTACCCAACCTACCTAATTTTACCCTATCCTAGCTATAATTAAATAAATATTTATTATTTATTTAATTAATTTCATAATTTCTTCCATTTTATCCTAACATTTAATTAAATAATTTTTATCATTTATTTAATTATTTTACCCTTCTCTTGATCCTATTAATTGATTTCACATTCACCTTTATCCTTGTCCATTTAATCTTAACCATTAAATCCATTCACATGGATCATAGTCTAAACTTTTCATCATATGACAAGTATTCCTTTCACATGACTAACTAAGACCCTTATCTAGATTCATTGAACCTAGAAACTTCCCAAAATTCAAACTAACTTTCCATATCATCCCTCCATTTTATACTACACCTCTTAATCCTAGCCATTCACATAAGGATGTTTCCCTAATCCTATACCTTATCCATCATGTGATACTTGTCACATGACTATAACTTTGAGTCAAACCCTAATCGTCAATCAATCTTAGCCATCTATCAATCAATGCTTCTTTGACCTTTATTTCTCTTGTAGAAATTCTACAACTGAGAGGTCTCTCATCCCATTTGACAATCTCTTCTCAACATAGACTTATACTGCTGAATTTTTTATCTACTTCTCTCATTTTCTATCTAATCTTTCATTATCCTAGTCTTATGCCATCCATTTGATCTATCATCATATTGTCGGTTTCATAAGCAACCACATTCCTCCACCAACACATGAAAAGAGAAAATCAAATGGAGCTAGGTTCCACTCTACTTCAACTCTATCTAAGGTGAGAGAAGGTTTTTGGGTGAAGGTATTATGTGTATTGCATTATCTTCTATGTTATTCACCTTCAATATTTTTATTGTCTTCAGTGCCAATATATACAATCATAAGCCTTATCAAAATCTAACTTTATAATTATGGAATCTTGATTAGTTTTTTTATCCCACTCAACCATCTCCAAAGCAAGGAGGATGTAATCCAAAATGAATCTTCCACTTGGCAAGCTAATCTACTTTGATCTAACAATCTCCTTAGAAATACATTTAATTCTTCTTGTTGAGAATTTAGCTATTATATTATAAGAGGTATTCAAAAGAGTGTTTGATCTCCAACCATTAATTGAGTCCTCATCTTTACCCTTTGGAATGAGCTTGATTATTCCTTGATTAATAACAAATCCTAAAGATATTGTTTCAATGGAAAATATTCATGGATGTGAGGCTATACAGATTTTTAAAATTCCACCAGAAGTCCATTAGTCCCTCAGATTTTCTCCAAAGCCATGGGAGTAAGGCCCTCATCTAGATTTTCTATTGAGAGGAGGTGATCAAGGAATTGGATATATTCGGGGTCGATTTTAGGTGGAAAAGATGTCTTAAGGAATTGGGAGAAGGGGGTCTCTAGAAGACTCATCTATGAAGACCTTTTTGTAATGATCATAGAAAATATGTGTAATAGCTAAGTGGTTAGTTTTATTGTTCCTTCAAGATTCTTGATGGTATAAATATATTCATTTTTATGCTTATGTTGAAAGTAATGGAGGAAAAAATTTGTTCATGTATCCCCTTCTTTAATCCATTGGAGATGAGCATAAATTTGAGTTGCTTGGTTTTATAGCTTTTAAATTTCTTTATGAAATATTTTTGTGTGAGTAGTAACTCATTGGAAGGAAATGTTAGAAGGGTTAGCAACCAGGGCTACTCTATTTCTTTCAATTTGACTTCTTAGTGACTTTTCAAGTCTTCTATGGTGAACAACTTTCTCATTATAGTCATGTAGGAACAATGTGCAGTAGATGGTTCTTTCCCACTAAGAAATCCAACAATCTTGTTGATGTTTAGGTTCACCTTTCCAAATTGCAAGCAGTTTTTCAATACAATATGTTGTTTAAGGTGGGCTAAATTAAGATTGAAAGGAAGATCTGATTGAAGGGTGGGAGAGTTAGACAAAGAGAAGGTCGTAAGAATTGGGAGATGATCAAAGAGGGTGGATGAAAGGTCTAATCTAATAGGAAATATTAACATTAGATAGGAGGATTAGATACAATTAGGGAAATATAGAACTAATCAAGGTGACTCATTTTTTATAAGGAGCCTTAATGATAATTTTTCATGTGAACCAGTGAGAATTTTGTAGAATAGCTTTACCTAAGATAGGATAAAAAACCCGGCAAGTGTCTAGGCTTCAAACTCTCTATGGGAGATATTAATGGAGTTGAATAAGCTATGGGTAGGGTGCTCAACCATATTATAGTCTCCATTGATGACTCATTCCGCTAGGGTGAGGTGCATGTGAATCCAATCCTAAAGAAGTATACGATCATTTGGAAAAATAGGGGCATATATGGAGCAAAAACCATAAAGGGCGTTTTAGATAAGGACCATGGCCCAAGAGTAGAAATTATACATATTTGTACTGAAATAGAATAATATGTTTAGAAAGCTAGGGAGCCAAACCAAGAATATCCCCACCCCTTCCTTTATTATGGTTGGAAGTTTGAAACTAGGCCTCTTTTGAGATGAAAGCAAGGGTGGATTTTAGTCTAATTTCACTAGTTTTAACTTCTTGAAGCATGATGATATCAGGTTGAATTTTTTGTATGGAAATTTTTACATGAAATTTTTGAGTGGGGAGAGTTATCCCTTAACATTCTAGGATTGTATGTTTCACTTCATTGGTGTAGATAAAAAAATGGCATTCCTCCATATGCAAAGAATTATTGACATTTTCCACAACATCAAAGTACAGTTCAAGATTAGGGGAAAAATTAGGCCTAACTAGAGAAGTGGATCAAGTGTAGGAATAATTAAAAAACAAGGGAATTTTGAGGATTGTTATTATATTAAAATATTTAATATTTAAAAATTATAATATTAAACAAAATCATTTAAAATTTATTTTGAACACCCACAATAATTTAACAATTGAAATAAAAAATTGAGAACCAAATAATCATACATTGTAACTTTAATCCATGCCATGTGCAACAAAAAATATGTGATCTTTCAAATGGAATCTAAGGATAGGGGTGATAGAGATAGGAAGGGAAAATTCACAAGAAATAGAGACTTGGAATTTGTCACTCATGAGATCATGAAGAAATCTTGGTCCTCGCATCTTTTAATTTTTCAAGTGAGAAAATTGTATGAATAATTACATTCATTTAGATGACTCTCAAATTGGGAATCATCACAAAGAAATCTATTTTATCCAACTACCTATCTTCTTATTAGGAATTAAAATTTTTGGGTTCATGCTTATCTAGATAAATGATTATTTGTGTTCAGGAGCCATTATTTATGAATAAAAAGGGTTTCACTACATCGTAGTTCCTTCCAAATGTTGGGAACTGGTAGTTTTGGAAGGTGAAAGAGCTATTTACACATATGGTAGTGAACTAATTAGCATTGAATTAATTAATTTAGAATGTTTTATCATTGCTTGTAAACATAAGGAGGTTGGAATACTTGAGTGACAATTAGTGGCCTGTGGCCATAACACCAATCAACAATTTTCTTTTGAACCAATGATTTTCTCTTCAACATTAATGAAATTATTCTTGGACCAACAATAACATCAATGAAAACAATCTCATCCATTTAATTTTACATCAATGAAAATATTCTAACAATCTCCCCCTTTCTCTTACTCTCCCCCTTTGACATCAATGACAAAGGGATGTGCATTATACTTTCATCCATAAATAGATCATAGAAAACATCCATTCATATTTTTTTTTGTCAATGCTCACATCTATTGAAATAAGAATGTACTTCTCCCCTATCAAAGATTCTCTTATGCCCCCATTTCTCTACCACTCTATCATTTGTTTCTATATTGTTTGGGTGAAATATTTTCTCTATAGCTATCCAAAACTAATTTTGGATCATCTTGTTAAATTTAAAAAATCAGGAGTTTCTTTATCTATCTCATTATTCTCTACACATCTTCAACTCTTCCTTCTCTATCCATGGTGTCTAAATGAAGAATTTCATCCTTTTGACATCAATGGAATCATTCTCCCTTTTCTTATAACTCCCCCTCTTTCTGAAACTCACTACTATATCTTTCTCTAAGTTCCATTATGAGTGCATATCATAAAATATATGGAGCTAAAAGATAATGGAATGGTTATCTCTCCATGAATTCATACCTCTCATTTATGAACTTAGTGATACCACCTATGCATGAAGTGCAATTTTTGAAAGCATAGATTTATCCTTCTCTTTCTTGTGCTTCATCTTCCAAACTTTATTAGGTTCTTTCTTTTCCTTACCCATGGTTTCCTTCTTCTTGATCTGTTTAGGTTCTATTAGACAAATTCTACAAAATATTGCTTTATGTCCATAGATATTGCATTTGTAGCATATGACATTATAATCTAGTGATATAGAAAATGAGTTATATTTCCTATTTGTCTATCCATAAGAACTTCTATCTTTTTTCCAAGAATAATTATGTCTCACATGTGTTCTACAATCTCTTGCCTTATGACCAAAATGATTGAATGAAAAATAATAACCAAAGAAAGAGTTATGAAATTCAATCAAGTGTGATTGCCATAGAGGAAAGAACTTTTGATAGGAATCTAGAGGATTTTCCTTCCCAATTACAATTACAAAATGATAAAACTTGAAGTCACTAGACTACCTTTTTATATTTTCGTTTGATGCTTCCTATAACTAATTGATAAAGGCTTCAGATTGACTTATTCATCGACTTCCTCTTCCTAAGATACCCATTCTCTTCAACATGTTTAGATTATTTTCTAGACAAGAAAGTTGGCATATAAACTTACACAACTTATTCACTATATAACACTCATCTCTTGAAATTTGTTGAATTGAGGAGGCATTGGTAGGGTGGAACTTTTGTGCTACAATCATATTATCTTGATCATATCAATGATCTCCTAAAATAATTTTTGAATGTGATCAATCCAATCTTCTAGGTTTCTAATATGTATTCTCAAATACTTATCCATTAGTCATATTTTCAATGACATCCAGTATTTTAGGTTTCTAATGTTTATTCTCAAATACTTATCCATTAATCATATTCATAAATGGATCCAATTATTTCTATATAAGTATATCCTTCAATATCCCTACTTTATTTGGTACATAAAAATTTAGAAAATACTTATCCAATCTTTTAGTTTTTGAATGTGTATTCTCAAATACTTATCCATTAGTCATATTTGCAATGACGACCAATATTTTAGGTTTCTAATGTGTATTCTCAAATACTTATCCATCAGTCATATTTGCAATGACATCCAATCTTTCAGGTTTCTAATGTGCATTCTCAAACACTTATCCATTGGTCATATTCATAAATGGATCATATTATTTCTATATAAGTATTTCCTTTAATATCCTTTCTTTATTTGGTACATCAAAATTTAGTAGAGAAAATTCTTCAAATACTTATCCATCACTCATATTTTCAATGACATTTAATCTTTTAGATTTCTAATGTGTATTCTAAAATACTTATCCATCATTCATATTTGCAATAGTATCCACTCTTTTAGGTTTCTAATGTGTATTCTCAAATACTTATCCATTAGTCATATTCATAAATGGATCAAATTATTTCTATATAAGTATTTCCTTTATATCCATACTTTGTTAGGTACATTGAAAAATTTAGCAAATACTTATCTGATATTTTAGGTTTCTAATGTGTATTCTCAAATACTTATCCATTAGTCATATTTGCAATGATATCCAATCTTTTAGGTTTCTATCCATTAGCCATATTTGTAATGACATCCAATCTTCTAGGTTTCTAATGTGTATTCTCAAATACTTATCCATCAGTCATATTCATAAATGGATCCAATTATTTCTATATAAGTATTTCCTTTAATATCCTTGCTTTATTCAATACATAAAAATTTAGCAAATACTTATCCAGTCTTTTAGGTTTCTAATGTGTATTCTCAAATACTTATCCATCAGTCATATTTGCAATGATATGCAATCTTTTAGGTTTCTAATGTGTATTCTCAAATACTTATCCATCAATCATAATTGCAATGGCATCCAATCTTTTAGGTTTCTAATGTGTATTTTCAAATACTTATCCATCAGCCATATTCATAAATGGATCCAATTATTTCTATATAAGTATTTCCTTTAATATCCCTTCCTTATTTGGCACATCAAAATTTAGCAAAGAAAATTCATCTCCAAGTCCATGATCACCCTATTGATAACTAGTTTTCATTGCATCCTTGTAAAAACCATCCCTTTTAGACAACTGAAACAAATTGCCTTCATCTTCCTAGTCTCTTGTAAATGAAAATAGAAATACAGTGAAATTCTATACCTAGTAACCATGGGCTACCATAGTTGTATTGGACTATGATGCTTATCAATTAGGTAAGGCTCGTTATCAACCAAGATAGATATTTCACCCATCTTGCATGTTAGATACAAGTATAGCTTGGATACATATGATTGCATATCCCCTATCTGTAAGCTTGTTAAAGAATAAATTTGATGATGATGTTGTGTCATTCCTCACACATCACAATTGAATTTGGTCTTCATAACAATTTCCCTTCCTCAATATTTCATCATTTGACAAAATTTTGTAGTAGACCATCACCTATACTCATATTTATTCACAGTCATTAGAGATTTCTTGAATGTAATTGGGCCTTCCAAATGACACTATTATACTTGAAGCCTGATCCAAATTCTATCTACCAATATGTACTCTATCACCTTATTAGTTGCAACACTCAATACCATTTCCAAACAATGATAATTTGGTGAATCTATTAGCTTTTGTGTAGCTCTTCATTCTTTACATACCCTAGTTGAGCTCTTTAGAATGGTGGTTTATATTCTTTGTCTTATAAAACTTGTGTAGTCAATTAATGAAATTCATGGCTTATGTGTACAAATCTCTATGCTTCATATGCCGACACAATTTGAGCATCAAAAATGAATTGTGTTCCTAACAATCTCTCTCTTGCAAATACTAACACTTGTGTCGGTGAATCTATACTTTGAAACATGATTATGTAGTTCATGTTCTTTGTCACTATGTTGAGCTCATCTCCAAATAATTGCATTGTTAGTACTTACCTCTATATAGGATGAGACTAATGTTTTCACTACAATTTTTTGTATTAATATTGTCTAGGAAATGATGCTAGAATTTTTTTTTCATGCTTTCTAATGTTTCAAAAAAAAATTAATTGATATTCTAAATTTTTTATTGGCTCGTGCTTTTCAACCTGGTGGTTTTTCATTTTCCTATTTTAAAATAGAGGGATTTTTTTTGCAACCAATAGTGCCTTGAAGATTCTTATATTAAGTTTAACCTATGGTCTTTATTGTTGTTTTGTTGATAGACACCTGGTTGATTTACAAACTTATCTAAATCATTCATATCGGTATTAATTTAAGCCCTTTCCTAATGTTTGGTTTTTTTTGTTAAGTGCCCTCTGAAATATACAAGGTAGCATTCATTAAACAATTCACATGCCTTGTTTGTGCTTCCACATTTTGCATGCATGCTTGCAGTGCAACATGTTTCCATGACTATATAATTTACTTCTATAGTGAAGCCCTACAGGCAGTTTGGTTGCAATCATTTATATGTCCAAGCTAGATTTACACTCTTTCAATAGCTAATTGTCTGAAGGAATTGTATCTTATGACAAGAACATTCTTGCTTTATGCCATTATATGTTTTTTCACTTCAATCTTTGTGGCACATTTTGTGCCTAAAACTAAATAGTCGGCTCTAGAGTAAATTGAGGCATCGTTTAGATGAGCTTAATTAGGAAGAATATTTTACATGTTGCTTCAACATATCCCTACAATGATTTGGTATCATATATACACTTTTATGCCTCAGAGAGTATAAGATCATTATGGTCATGACAAGGCTAGAAATGGTAATTGACAAATAGGCTTATTAACTCAAGTTTCAATCATAACGGTTTGGTATAAGGATAGAAGTCATAATAATTTTTTCAATTATTGTAAGTTGGATCTCATAAGAAAAAAAGTCCTACAAGCATAGTCTGTGTTCTCTACAATTGTCCCTAGCTTTAAGCTTCATTTCCTCCAAACTTCTTAAAATAGAAAAATTACAACCATTCTAATGGTGGCATATATTTTGACATTATTTATGTAAGTGATCACAATTTAGATCATCTAATGTGTTTAAATTGTCAAGAACTTGTAGTATGTCCAAATATCTCCTGTAAGTTTTTCAAATTTATATTTATGCATTATTTTATGTTCTGTTTATTTTCATGTAGATTTCTAAATCTAGTGATCATTGGTAAGAATATTATGCATAAACAATTGTCAAGAACTTGTAGTATGTCCAAATATCTCCTGTAAGTTTTTCAAATTTATATTTATGCATTATTTTATGTTCTGTTTATTTGCATGTAGATTTCTAAATCTAGTGATCATTGGTAAGAAGATTATGCATCTTGCCATTTTGTGGATGCTATCCAATCTTTGTTCCCTCCTCTCTATTTCTGGTAACATTTACTTAAACTATTAAAAACCAACCATGGCCATAAGATTTTATGCTTGTTTGCCTCTAGTTTACATTTAGCTTCTCTCAAAACTACATTTTGACTTCAACTTACATGGATGATAGCTATCATGAGTACTTAGGAGCTCAGTCTACTCTTATTAACACCTAAGACAGAAAATAACTAACATAATAAATATAAATGATCTCATCAGTTGTGAAGTTAAAAAAATTTATGTAATACAATGACAACATAAATAAAAACAAATTATCCCATGCTAAATATGTTTTCATTATGCAGTAACATATAAGAAATACCAATTCCAAATTTTATCATCAAATATATACTGCATCATCTATGAAAGGTGGGGATAATAAATTAAGGGTTATAATCAATTAGTTTTTATATTTGCAACATCTAAACTAGTTGGAACTTCGCTGCAGTCCCTGCCAAAATTAATAAGAAAATTTAAGGTTTCTTTGCTATTCCACTTTAAAGGTATCCTTTGATCATTGAATTCTATGAGACTATGCTCAATAATCTTCAAAGATAATGCTTGTGAGTTCACTTCCTCACTTTGCAACTCGGGCAAACCAGTACTTACTAAAGCTCTGGCAGCCTGTTTAGTTGACAGAGAAACCACCAAGTATATAGCACAATTTTCCTCCTAGTTCAGAATGGGATTAGCAACATATTTTTCTTGCATGTTTTGTATATGCATTGTGAATAAATGAGTTCCACATCATCCTCTATAAGCTTAAACATTTACATTATTTTCATGTCATTCCACACCAAGAGAGGTGATGCAAATGTGTCATTCTCAATTTTTCTGTGGTTTCCATCCACATGGAGGAAGTGCTCATATTATTGTGTTCAACCATTTGAAAAGATGAAGTGTTTAAAACCGTTGAGTTATACAAAAACATTACACCCTTTGGGATCACAGACTCTAAGGAGTTTTTTTGGAATTTTTGCCATAGTCTTGATTAGCAAACATTTCAGCAACATAGAATTCCTTTTAAAAATGACAATGCTAGGACATCTGAAAAGCACACAGATAATTTTAGTTACAGCTATTGTAGAAGAATTAACTTCCTTCCTTTAGCCATGCCTTTTCATATTCATTTTCAAAGTAATTTGATATCACAGACACAAAAATGACCTCTAAAATACCTAACATCTGAAGCACATTACTCTTTACAAGTGACTCGCTGTGAAGATTCACCACCAATCATTGTATATTTTCTAAATTGAGCAGTGTAAATTTATCTGTTAATTCCAAAAACTTTTTTAGTATAGTTGTTAATTGGTCCATATTCACAAAATTTTAATAACCTCTTGATCACAAATAAAACTAGGTAATCCATGACACAATTTTTTGATTGGATACAAGTTGTATTAGTAATCGTGGTAAGATAGGATTGCAATCTCCTCAAATCTCCATCTTTCATGGATGCCCAAAATATGGAGAATCCTCTATAGGATAGAAAGTGAGATATCTGCAATAGTTGGATGCTACCAATGTTGTCCTCAAGATCAAAATTGTGGGGATGACAACATAAGATGGCTTGAAGATGGCTTGAAAATGGGGAAAAATTTTAAATTTTGAGTTTTCAAAATTGAAAACAAGATTTAGTCAATTTAAAGAGTTTAAGGCTTTTGTAGAAAATTAGATTGATAGGAAGATTAATATTTTGAGGATTAATATAGAGGCAATTTATTTTAGTAGGTTCCAATAGATTTTATAAAGATTATAATATAGAGATATAAGACAACTTCATTTAATTCAAATATAGAATGAAGTTTAAAACATAATGAATTTGACATTGATATAGAGAGCTAGGAGTATGCTTAGTGGGGTTGTGTTGGAGCATAAGTTTTAAGAGAAATGGTTGCTACTTATTTTACCTAGTTAACAAGTCTCCTATATTAGATCTTGTTGATAAGACACCTATGGAGGTGGGGTCAAGAAAAATCCCTCATCATGGTATCTTTGAGTTTTTGTTTGTGAGGCATATTCTTATATTCCTAGGGAGAATCAACCTAAATTAGAGAACGAGGTAGCTTAGTGTGTCCTTATTTTTTGTGTTGTTGGTGTGAAAAATTACAAGCTTTGGGATCCTATGGTTGAGATATTTTTTTGTAAAATATTAGTGTTATTTTCAAATAAGTTAAACCTTCTTCCATAGTATTGCAACCAGAAGATTAAAAGAAAGAGATGATTTGGCTACCCCCTAAGGCCTACAAAATTGGACTAAAATCTCATGAAGGACCTAAAGAGGAGAAGAGCTCAAATAATTTAGAAAATTTCAAAGAGGTAGAACCTCCACCTTATCTCTTGAGGAGGTCGACTAAGCAAAGACAAAAATTAGATAGGTACACTCCTCTTCATTAGAGGTGAACGTTTTTATTACTAACATTGATGAACCTAGAACTATGGAGGTAATAGGTTTAAATACCGGAGAGTGCTTATGGATGAGGAGATGGTTACATTGAAGATGAATGATACATGGGACTTAGTACCTTTTCTTGATGGATAAAATTTCTTTGGTTGCAAATGGGTGTTAAAAAGGAAAAATAGTTCAAATACTAGTGTTGATAAGTAAAAGGTAATATTGGATGCAAAAGGGTGTTCCTAAGTTGAGGGGATATACTTTGGTGAGATTTTTTCCCTAGTTTCTAAGCTAATATCTATTAGTTTTATATTATCTATAAAATTTTAGTGTATTATTTGGAGCTAGAATAAATGAATGTGAAGAAAAAATTCTTGAATGATGATAGACGAAGAAATTTACATGATATATCCAAAGAAATATGTGGAGAAAGGTAAAGAAATTATGATTTGTAGACTAAAAAAATATTTCTATGGTCTCAAATAGTCTCGTAGAATGTGGTACCAAAAATTTATCTCTTTTGTTGGGCTTGGGATTTTTTGCATCCAAATTGGATTAATGAATTTATTATAAGATGGATGATGATATTTTCCTTGCTATCACACTAGATGTTGATGATATATGTTATTTTTTTATAACAATAAGGACATTACTTATGATTTGAAGTCTCATATTTCAACATAGTTTGAGATGAAGGGCATAGGGGTTACTAGATTTTTCTTAGATATGAAGATTAGAATAAATAGAGAAATCATAAATCTTTGGTTAGGATGAATTAAGTATATGAACCTAGTTTGGAAGGATTCAATATGATAAATTGATAACTATTATATGTTCTCATTTCATTTAGGACTAAGATCTATAGAGTAGTGTCCAAGTTCACATAGTGAGATGAAGGACATGTCTCATGTTCTCTACATAATTTATATTGAGAGTTTAATGGATGCTATGGAAGGATTCAATATGATAAATTGATAACTATTATATGTTCCCATTTCATTTAGGACTAAGATCTATAGAGTAGTGTCCAAGATCATATAGTGAGATGAAGGACATGTCTCATGTTCTCTACATAATTTATATTGAGAGTTTAATGTATGTTATGGTTTGTACTAGGCTATAGATTGCCTAAGAAGTGGGAGTCTCAATTCATTTCATGGATAGTACTAGATGACTTCATTGAGATATAATGAAGAGGGTCTTCAAATATTTTCGATGTATCTCTAAGTGCTCTATTTTCTATCATGGTAATTCTATAACGGATCATCACTTGGTGGATGTTCATGGATGTTTGGATCCAAATTAGGTAGGTGGTGTTGACAAAAGGGAATCCTCTAGGGGTTATGTTTTCAATATATTTAGTGGCACTATCAATTGAAAGAGCAAGTGGTAGGCTATGGTCTCTTTGTCTACTATAGAATATGATTACATGGCAACTAATCATGCCTATAAGGAATCTATTTGGCTTAAGATATCATGTTTAAGTGTGGGAGTAAGTCTAGGAGAAATTAAAATTATATGTGATAGTTAGATTGCCATGTGTATGGAAAAGAACCTAGCCTTTCATGTTAGGATACAACATATAGATGTCTAGTACCATTTATTATGGCATTGTAAGAGGATTGGAGGGTGATGATTGCAAGGAAGTTAGGTAAGTGGAAATAACTTCCTACGCCAATCTAAGTGGGGTAGATTATACAAAAAAAAAATTAAAACCCTTACTGTTTATAGTTATTAGATGCACATTCATTTACTTAGACAATATATGAAAAATAGAATAAACCATAATAATAGATTTATGTGGGGAAAACCCTTTTGAGAGAAAGCCCCACACTTTAAAAACACAACCCTTTGTATTATTAGTAAGTTGGAAGAGGTTACAATATAATCACAAAGCCAAGCTCATTAACAAGAGTCTTGATACTTGCTAAGTCATGAGCAGGAATGGGAGTGGAGGTACAAACTTTAAATCTCTAGTGGATGAGGAAGATGAAGAAGGGGATTCAGAGGATGTTGATGGGGAGCTGCCTGGTGCGATTGTGGTTTCTCTGCTATCGGAGGTGTTTTTTCTCTACAGCAAGCAAGGCTGTGAGTTTGCATATGGGGAGTCACCTGGTGCAATTGTGGGTGCTCTACTATAGGAGGTGTTTTTCTTTGTTGCAGGAATGACTGAGAGGGTGTGGTTGAGGAGCCACATGGTGCGGTTGTGGGTGCTTTATTGTCAGAGGTTCCTTTCCTTTGTTGCAGGAACAGTTATCTCAACTTGATTTTACCAGCTATTATTTGTGTTGTTTTTCCTAGTGGTGTTAATGTTAAAATTCAGGATGTAACTACCATTTTTTTTATTGTAAGGGTCATTGCTTTGTGGCTTGTTCTTCCCCTAGCTAGTGTGTTTTAGGTGAACCCTAATCTTGAATGATTTTGGTTTGTGGGTGTTTTGGAGGCTTTGGGGAACTACAATAGTTTTATGTAGTTAGTACACCAACCCCTTCTGAGGATGCAATTGGGGAGCTGCCGAGTGTGGTTGTGGTTGCTCTACTATTGAAGTTTTTTTCTTTGTTGTAGGAACAATTTTGAGTTTGTGTATGGGGATTCACTTGGTGTGGTTGTGGGTGTTCTGTTGTTGGAGGTGATTTTTCTCTGTTGAAGGCACAATTGTGAGGATACGTTTGGGGAGCCGCCTAGTGCAGTTGTGGGTGCTCTACTATCAGAGGTGTTATTTCTCTACAATCATTTCTTTTGTGTTGTTGTTCAAACCCTTTGGGGTTTTTCCAAAATATGTTTTTCCCATATGCGGGTGGTGTTGTTCACTACTGTTGTGTTGAGGTGGAAACCCTTCTTAGGGGGTTGGGAGGTGGGGATCTTTTTTCCATTCCCCTATTTCAATTTATAGCTTTTTGAGGGGCTATTTGCTAGTTGTCCCCATTATTTTTGTTATCCCTATGGGTGTTGGGGGTTCAATCTACCCTAGTTTTCTCTTCGGCTTCCCCTATGGTGGTGGGAATGTCTTCTATTGAGGTGAAGACATTTCTTGTTGGAGTAGCTAGATTTTGGTTTCTTCTTTTGTTGGTGTTTACTCCTATTGAGGTGGAGATTGTCTTTCACAAAAAAGATGGGGATGTTGCAAGGGAGACTTTGCTACCCTTTTTTCAATTTTATTCTCTTTTCTCATATTGAGGTGGAGATCGAGAATGGTGTCACACCCCATCTTGTTATTAATGATTTGCATTTACCTTCACAGGTAAATAGGATGGGAAATGCAATCATGATTTTTGATATGTTTGTAAATGAATGGAACACTGAAATAGTTATTATGTGAAAGTGTAGATAAATTCTTTAAAAGAGTAGATATGTTTACATTGATGAAGAACATACATTACTTTATAAATATGCTTAAGTTTTATGATGCATATGGATTTATTATGAACATCTAACTACCATTGCAAATGTATTGAGTTGGTTGCATGGACACGTTCATTCCTACGGGCGGAGGGGAAGTATCACTCAGGAGAAGAGATTGGTCGGATAACCCTAAATGAAACCTATATGAGCTTATACACACTCACAGTAGAATGGTTGAGTCAAGTTGTTATGCTGGGAATCGATAGAATGCTTAGATGATGTTTAGAACTTAGGAATTCTTCCCTATATTTCTATGCCTATATCGATAAGGTGGACACATGAGGGGTGGATGTATTTGTATATATTCATCACACGTATATCTCTTATCGACAAGATAATAAATATGTTTGTGCTTGATTGTACAATCAAATGTATACATATATATATATATAAGATATATACATAAATACATGTATACATATGTATACATGAGCATAGAGGAATATATATATATATATATACAGTTAATATTATGTACAATATTATTATCTTGCGTATATATGAAAGTAATGATATATATAAATATATATATTTCTAACATTGAATGCTTTAGATTATATATATGTATGTTTGTACGTATAAGCGTTGGATGCTACGTGTATATGCATAAAATTGGTCATGTCTAATTAATCCTGGCACTTAATTAAATATTTATCATTTAATTAATCTCTCTAAAAGTCCTCTACATATGATTAAATTTAATTATATTGTTCATTCATTTTATTCTTCCGCCATAATTAAATAAATCAACTTTATTTAATCATTTCACATTCATATGTCTACTTGATTAATTAAATAAATACCCTTTTATTTATTTTAATTAATTATCACCTTCTCAATTTACTTAAGTCTTTTGATTTAATTAAATTTAAATATTTCCTTTCTCCTATTCAAATCTTTCTTCTAATTAATTAAATATTTTATTTAATTAATTTCATTTACATGTCATTTCCTAAAAATTTAATTAAATATCCTTCATATCTTTTCAAATCATAATTAAATATTTTATTTAATTATGAAATCTTTTATTATTCTTCAAATCTTAATTGAATATTTTATTTAATTAAGAAAAATCTCCATCTCACCCATAAATGAATAATTGAATTTATAATTCGTTATTTATCTTCAAAATCTTTCCAAAATATCACAAAAAGATGATTTTTACAATTCATCTTTATCATCTCATCTTATCTCTTCTACGAAAAAGGAAACAAATCTTGCTTTCTAGTTTTCTTCTATTTTTCTCTCCAGTCTTATCCATCTTTGACCGTTTGATCTGCCAAGGATTTTCACAATTGTTGATCACATCAACCAATCATAATCTTTTGAAAACTCTATAAATATGCCTGTGAATCCAAGCATTGGTTACACACAACACAAACACCTATAGACATACACGCATTAGATCTTAATAGCATTCTAGCATTGTCATTATTATCTTTAGCTTTCATAATTTTGTAATCTTACATTCTAGCAATCATGCATGTTAATCATATCTTAGCATAAGCAGTGCATTCATCTTTAATCTTGTTCTCTAGGAAGACCGTTTGTTGAGCCTAGCACACAATCTAAGAGCAAGCTGGAATCAACAAAAACACTGGAGATAGAGGACGATAGGACGACATCAAAGACAGAAGATTGAGTTTGTATTTCTTTTCATTTGATTTTTTGTTTTGATATAATGTCTTATTAGTTATTGTTTATTTGTGACATATTGATACATACAAAATCGACCAAAA
>VDFB02379430.1:0-10910 GCA_007258455.2 Sequoia sempervirens
TCCTTTTATCTTGCTCCTAAAGTTGGTTGGTACTTCAATGTTGCAAGTCCTTTTGTAACTGGCTCTAAGGCAATGAGCCTTCTTGCAAGTCTTTTTGGCAATGAGCCTTTATATTGTAAATTAACTCTCACCATGGTTTTTCTCTCATTGGGTTTTCCACATAAATTTGGTATTCCCCTTGTGTATGTGTGTGTTATCAGTTTCTTTCTCACTGTTGTTGATCTGGTTAGAAGTAGAATTGCTATATCTTTCATTGCATAAGGCTTGTTGAAGTTGCTAAGGATTAAAACTACTATATCATTTTGTGTTGTTACATACGTTTTGAGGTTTTGATTTAATAAAGAAGGCTGGATTGTGTTGTAAGCTCCAAGGTCTAGAAGGGCTTTAAGTTTTTTGTATAGACTGATTCACCCCCCCTTTCATTCTTTGGGTGTGTTCAACAATGAAAAGGTCTCAAGTTTCTTTAAGGCTTAAATATTAACAAGGAAACTTATACATTAAAAATCATATACTTCATCTAATAAAACCAAGTACTCAATCTAACCCATACAATTAAAGCTTAAACTAATGGGGTATAAACATCCTCAACTTCTAAAGTTTAACTTCATATGATTGAGTTTAATTGCACAAAACCTTTGTACATCATTAGCTCACAAGATCGATCAATGACCATTGTTCATATATATGCCTTTAAAATTATAATACAATTATTCCACTTATCAATTGAGAAATAAATTAAACATATTAGAAATATTTTGAATTCATAAGTTTTGTTAATAAAAGAATTTTTTTTTATAAAATCTATAAAATATTTATAAATGTCACTTATCTTCTTTATAAAAAAACTTCCAAGGAAAAAAGGCTTTAATAATTTTATCTCAAAGATTCAACTTTAATAGAAAATAAAGACATGTCACTCCAAAAACATGCAACCATAAAAGATAGTTGCTCGCAAACCTTTAATAATTTAAAATAATATTATCTCCAAATATTCCAGTTTAATGGAAAATAAATACACGTCACTCGAGAAACATACAACCACACCAGTACTATGGGTGGTGACAAGAGTAGAATCGAGTTGCATTCCTGTGGGGACATTCGGAGAAACAAGAAGCTCTAGAATATTTTGTGCCATGGCAATTTTACTCCATTCTTGGAGAGGCTACATGGGCATGACCCCAATGCCTTGGCGCAATTTGTTTCTTTCTAGCACAATCGCAAGCTCAAGGTTGATGGTCTGGAAGTGGAGGTAAGAGAGGATTTAATTGCTTCTGTTACTGGGATGCCGACGGTTGGTCGTAAGTTCTTCAAGGATAAAAAGAGTAATGAGGAGGCAATGGCCCAGTTTTTTAAAGATGATGAACGAAAGAAATTAGTTAAACTGGAGACCTGGGGCTATGAGAGAAAATCCCTCAAGAAAATTTGGGCGAGCGTTGTTGAGGTGCTTATGCGTTATGTGACTCTGGAGGGGAGGTTTACGGCTATTCTCAGTCACCATTTTACTCTCCTCAACCATTTCAGACATGGTTTGTTCATTTCGTTTCCTTTCTTTCTACTTTCGTCTTTAGAGGTCTCTGTTTATGCCTATTTGAAGAATAGGAGGGCTCCCATCCTCCATGAAGGGCTTATTTTATTGATTATGGAGCATGTTAAGTCTCTTACCCCGGCTCCTGCCATCAAGGGCAAGGAGAAGACTTTAAGTGATGTGTCATCTGGTTCCGAGCCCACTTCGGATGAGGAGGAATGGAATGAAGAGGACTTATCTCTGGCGGTTGTGGCTACTTCTTCGAAGAAGAGGAAGGTGGGTGGTTCTAAGAGTAACAAGGCTGCTAAGAGGCTTGCCCTTTCTGAGAGTGAGAACACGGAAGTGGGGTTGGATGATTCCTCGACCAGAACTGTGGAGGTGGTTGTTGGTAAGGATGTTGTTGGTGGTGGGGACACAGGATATTGCTATGGGTTTGGTGGACAAGCCGCGGAAGCTGTCGAAGCGTATTGCTAATCTAAAGAACAAGGCCTCGGATGTTCCGGCTAAAAACCCCAATGTGTTTGGTGATGCCAAGGATTCTGGTGATAAAACGGTGGCAATTGAGGATTCCCCTATGCAGGACATGCCCAAGATGGAGCAGGACAAGGAGATTAGGGTTCTGAATGAGGAGGATGCGGAGAAGAAAAAAGCTAAATAGGAGCCCTTGAAGATAAATCCTCTTTCTGAGGATTTTTCTTACCTTGATGATGACACTACCTCCATGTATGATTTGTTGGATATGGCTAGGGCTAGGGCCACTGGTACCTTTAAGTTTGCAAAGTGGACATCACAGAGTTAAATAAAATTAATATTAAAATTAGAGGTCTCAAGGGAGAATTTGAAGAATGTTCCAAAGTGATGAGAGATTCAAAATACTTTCATTTTATGCTTAAAAGACTTTATTTTTGTTAATTAACATGATTGGCGGTTGATTATAGATTAACATATTTACTCATTTTGCTTTATGTTTAGCTAAATTAGTGGATAAATTTGAAGTAATGGTTTATGTTAGATGCGTTACTTTATGATGTTAATAAAGAGATAATTATGTTGCGTTGATCTTTTACTACCATAATTCTTATCCTTTTCCTAAGGGTTTTGAACAGGGTATTTTAAAGATTGATGATGTGGTTAAACTCTCTCTTTAATCAAGGGAAATAATCATGCAATTTGATGGGCCTAGCTGGATGATGACTCACTCAAGTCCAAATCGGCTTCTTTGTAGTCGGTTATGGAACTTCTACTTCCAGCACCAATATGGCATATTTCTCTATGTCCTGCTTTAGTCCTATTTCAGTTTCGCTTTAGTTTTGTTCTAATATTTAGTTAGATTCCTTGAATCTTGGTAGTTAATCACCATGTTGTAAATTCAATAATGATATGTTATAAATATCCATGTTTTGGTTTTAAATAGAAGTTAGATAATTTTCAACAGATTTATGTAATTCATGGCAATACTTTGTTATGTGTCTCATTTTGATCAAATTGATTGAAAGCAAGAAGTTAACTCAATCACTGTGTTAAGGGATCTTACCTGGGGAAGAGAATGGCCCGCTCAGCCAAGGGGATCGATCTTGTGTTGCTATTTTTACTAAGTTATGATATTTTCGGTTATTGATATTAAATTTGAAGTGTTAGATGTTAATTCTGGAATGATAAGTTGTTGAATCGTTTTCAGTTGTTGAATGATAAATTTGGATAGTTACTTTTGTTTGAATCACTTTTGAATTTAATTTATTATGGTTAGATTAAGTGGTTAGAATCATTATAAGATTTATTAGATTAATCAGATTTAGATGCTATTGGAAATAATTAATTTTAGTAATTATTTGTTGAGTTTAATTAGAAGCAATGACGGAGACTTATGAGAAGATGGAATTGAAGTTAGTTGAAAATCTGTTCATGGAAATTAATGTTTATGTTTTCTAGATTAATTATCATTTAAAGTTTTCTAGATTAATTGTCATTTTCTTGCAATTCAATTATGTTCTTAAATAGTATTTAATTTCCAGCAAATCTTAAGATAGATTTCCTTCAAAGAAAAATAAATTTAATTTGGATTTTGTATTTTAAATTAAGAATTAAAATTAGATGTTATTATTCTCCATGAATCGATCACAATCAAGTCCAATGAAGTCAAGAATAAGTCAACAAAACTTTAGTTTAGGAAATAAGATAGAATAAATCCTTAGGAATTAGTCACTGCAGTTCAGCTCCTAAGAGCTCTTGAAAGCTCCTAAAAGCTCCTGAAGGAGCTAAATCGATACGTGAAGTCACTATTTAGAGTGAAAAACCCCCCAAAAATTTGTGATAACCATCTTTATCACATATAGCTTTGAGACACACCTAGTTCGATAAATAATTGACTAAATGATGCAAGTTGTGACATCAATGACCTTGCCCATCATTTTTGGCGCCATTGTTGGGGATTAAACAAGATTTGGCTATTAAGTGTGAAGCCTTAGTGTTGATAAGGAAGATCAACCTCAATTGTGGATGAGATGAAATAGAGACCATCTAGGGAGGTTTCTTCCACAAAAAGTTAATTTTAGAAGAAATCTTGATTTTGATCAGGAAGATATTCAACAATGCTAGATCAAAAATCAAGAAGATAATCAAGAACAACAGATAGAAAATCAAGAAGAGAATAGAGATCTATTTCAAGAAGAAGACATGGGTGAACAACCTGAGCGACCACCAGCCAACAGGACCTTCTCTTTTCCTATCAATCTTGAAAGACAGATTTGTGAACCTCCTATGAAAAATATCTCACCTTCAGTTTTTCCTACCTTTAGAGGAAAAACATCTGAGGATCCTAACCAGTTCCTTTTTGAGTTCAAAGTTTTGTGCCAAACCTATGATTACACAAACGATAATTAGAAGTTGAAGTTGTTTCCTTCTACATTGAAAGAATCAACTTTATGATGGTTCATGGGATTAGGCGCAAGAACAATTGCAACTTGGCAACAAATGGAGACTGAATTCTTGGATAAGTATCAAGACTACTGCAGAGTAAGGGATAGAAAGGAGGAATTGTTTCGAATAAGGAAAATGGAGCATGAAAGTTTAGAAGACTATGCTGAGAGGTTCCAGTTTGTGCATCAGAGGTGTACTAATGGGTTGGATAATGAAATTAGCAAAACAATATTCCCGAGAGGAATTGATGATGAATCAAGAGAGTCCTTGAATCTTATGGGAAAGGGGGACATTAACAAACTCTCCTTAGAAGACATTGTCGAGATATGTAGAAACTACTCTAGAACTAGGGTAGGAACTAGAAATTCCAAAAGAAACAAGGCTCATACCACTGATGTGTCAGAAGTAATGGAGGAATTAACAAACATGAAGACTGATTTACTTCTTCATCTCAATATGCAAGGAGATAAGAAGACCACTAAACCATTGTCTATTTATTGCTCCAAGTGTAGGGGAAAGCACCTTTTAAGAGAATGTCCATTGAATCAAGTTGAAATCTGTGAGATTTGTAAGAAAACACGCCCAACAAGTTCCTGTAATCTGTTGGCTAGGATAAAAAGAAATCTTAAGAAACCACCAATGGTCGAAGATGAGCTTAATGATGTTGGCCAAAGACCTCAAAACACAGGGTATAATGGAAATCAACGACAGTATGGTTCTCAATAAAATTGGAATCAAAACCCTTGGTAGAACCAGAACCAATGGAACCCCCCACTATCAGCCACAACCACCACCTACATATTGGGGACAACTTGAATGGATGAATCCCCAATGGAACCAATCACAATGGCAAGCTAATCAACAACCACAATGGTAGTCAAATCAGCCATTATGGCAACAAAACCAGACATAGTTCCAACCATGGCAAAACCAAGGGAAAAAACATCCCTAGGGACAAACAACCCCTACGATAAATGCTCCTAATACCACTAATGACCAGGTGAATCAACCTCAACTACCAGCTCAATCAGTTGTAAATCCCAGAAATACCCATAATGATGCAACTCCCTCTAACTTGAATGTAATTGATGCTATCCATATTCAACTAAGAAATCGTACTATTCAATCTAAATCCGCAAAAAAAGCTCAAGAAGATGGGGAAGAAATTGACACTTCAACATAAACGAAAAAAATTGAAGAGGAACAAAATGTCAATTGGGCACCTTACCTAGAGAGATTGAAGGAAGAAATAACTCCTAAAAACTCTCAACCAAGCTACATGAATGTTGTTGATTCTCAACTTCTTTGGGAGTTGAAGAAAATAAACATTGAAATTCCATTGTTACAAGAAATTAAGGACATACCAAAGATAAACCAGTTAGTCAAATCTCTTTGCATGAAAACTCCAAGAAGAAAGAAGAAGCTACCTCCCAAAATACAAATAAGAACAAAACTGACTGATGTATTATCAGGATGACTGCTTCCTCAGAAATATAATGATCCTGGAAGTCCTGTAATTACCTTGAGTATAAATGGAGTGGAAGTTAACAATTTCCTAATTGATTTAGGAGTTTCCATAAATGTTATCACATCTGATACGGTTCAAATGCTAGGTATGACAACTATTTAGCCAACAACAATTGTTTTACAGTTAGCTAACCAATCTACTACAAAGCCAAAAGGTATAATAGAAGAGATCATGGTTACCATTGACACATGAGATTATCCAATTGACTTTTTGGTTCTTAAAGCCAGAAAGAAAGATTTTGGATATCCAATCATCTTAGGAAAACCATGGTTGGCTATTGTTTCCGCTTTAATTGATTGTAGATTTGGAAGCATGATCATATCAAATGGTCAAAAACAAAAAGAATTTTCACTCTATCCACCATCACAACCATAAATTTGACCAAACACCCAAATTTGGGTGGATGAATATTTAGATTCAGAAGGTGATGGTATTGTGGAGTTATCCATGGTTACTATAGTAGAACATGTTCAAGAATGTGAGGAACAAGAGCTTACTTCAAAAATGGAAAAAGAAGATTGTTAAACAACATTACATGAACAACACTCTTGTCCTTTAAATACACTTGTTGAAAAATCCATTGATTCCACCAAAGACACCAAAAAGATTACAATAGCTAGAGATAAACCTCTCAACATAAATTCATCTTTATCGCCAACTCAGGTAAAATAATTGAAAGAAATTCTAGAAAAACACACAAAAGAATTTGCTTGGGAGTATACTGATATGAGAGAAATCCATCCTTTGATTTGTAGTCACCACATTTACACAGAAGATGTAAGACCAATCATACAAGGACAAAGGTGTATCAATCTTGTCCTTCCTGACATTGTTAAAAATAACAGAGAAGCTGCTCAAAGTAGGGTTCATCTACCCAATCTCTAATAGTTATGGGTTTCACCACTGGTTATTGTCCCAAAGAAGAATGGTAAATGGTGAGTTTGTATAGATTATCAAGAGTTGAATAAAGCCACAAAGAAAGACCATTTTCCATTACCATTCATCGACCAGGTACTTGATAACCTAGCAGGAAACAACTACTTCTCATTTCTCGATGGTTTCAGTGGATATAACCAAATCCAAGTAACCCCTGAAGATCAATACAAAACTACATTTACCTATCCATGGGGTACATACGCATATATAGTCTTACCATTTGGACTATGTAATGCGCCAACCACATTTCAAAGAGCAATACTTGCTATATTTGAAGATTTCACCACTTCCTGTGTAGAGATTTATATGGATGACTTTACATTCCATGCTAAAACATTTGATGAAGCATTACAAAACTTGGAAAAGGTTTTACAATGTTGTAAAGATCATATATCATCACTCAATCATGAAAAAAGTCCCATTATGATGACAGAGGGCATTGTTTTGGGACATCACATCTCAAAAGAGGGGATAAAAGTTGATCCCAAGAAAGTCGAGATCATACAAAACATTGAGATCCCTAAGAACTAGACTGGTGTATGAAGTTTTCTTGGGCATGTAGGGTATTATATAAGTTTTATAGAAGGATTTAGAAAAATTGCAACACCACTATTTACACTACTCAAAAAAAAGAGTTTGTATGGACTGAAGATTGTCAAAAATATTTTAAGACAATCAAAATAGCTCTAACAACTTCTCTGATCATTAAAGGACCTATTTGGGGAGAGCCATTTCACATACATGCAGATGCATCCAATCTAGCTATTGGAGCAGTGTTAGGACAAAAAGATGATAATGATGCCATACATGCAATTTATTATGTTAGCAAAAATTTAAATCATGCTTGAAGAAATTATACAACAACAGAAAAGGAATTTCTAGCTGTAGGATATGGAATAAATAAATTTAGGCATTATATTACAAGTTACAAAGTTTATGTACATACAGACCATGTTGCAATTAGATATTTAATGAACAAGGTTGTAGTAGGTGGACACATTATCAGATGGTTACTATTACTACAAGAATTTGGTGTAACTATCATTGATAAGCTTGGAAAAGACAATGTTGTTGTTGACTTTCTTTCTAGAATTATTTCACAGGATAATCAAGAACCAATGGATGATACATTTCCTTATGAACATCTATTTGCTATATCAATTCATCCACCGGTGTTTTACAATTTGGAAAATTACCTTGTAGTAGGGAAATGTCCAAGTCACTTTAGTTAGAAACAAAAAAAGAGGTTAATTCGTGAAAGTTCTAAATTTTAGTGGATTAATGCTCTTTTATTTAAATTGTGCCCTGACCATGTTTTTCGCAGGTGTGTATCTGAGTTAGATGTTTATGATGTAGCACACACCTGCCATCATGAGCCTAAAGGAGGACACTATTCAGTAGTGAGAACAGTTCACAAAATCTTAGGAGCTGGCTACTTTTGGCCATCAATGACAAAGTATGTTTCATTCTTTGTCAAACACTATGATGAATGCCAGAGGATGGGAAGACCCACACCAACCATGGAGATATCGTTTCAACCACAAATAACTCTAGAACCATTTGAAAAATGGGGCATCGATTTTTTGGGACCTGTCAATCCACCATCAAAAGGGAAACTTTACATCCTTGTTTGTACTAATTATGCAAAAAAATGGGCTGAGGTGAAAGCCTTACCAACAACAACTAAAGATAAGGTTGCAGATTTTTTTTACAAGAAAATTCTATAGAGATTTGGTGCACCCAGAGAAATTGTTTCAGAACAAGGACCATAGTTTGTATCAATAATGATGGAAGCATTTTTGCAAAAATACCAGATGGCTCATAGAAAATCTTCACCATATCACCTTTAGGTGAATGGACAAGTGGAGGTTACTAACAAAGAATTAGAGAATATCCTGATAAAAACAGTTTCATTAAGGAAGACAAACTGGGTAGATAGGTTGGATGAAGCAATGTGGGCCTATAATACCATGTGGAAAACAACAATTGGATTTTCTCTATATGAACTTGTGAATGGGAAGAAGCCAGTAATGCCAATAGAATTTGAGTTGAAAACATTGAAAATAATAGTAGAAATTGGAATTGATTTACCTGAATCTGAGAAAAGTAGAATTTTCCAGCTCAACAGACTTGATGAAATGAGAATGGAGGCACTTCAACATATAGAAGTGATTTAGAAGCAAAGGAAGGAATGGCACGATAAATGTATTGTGTCCAGACAGTTCAAAGAAGGAGATTGTGCATTGTTATTTGACTCTAGATTTGAAGAGTTTAAAGGAAAATTGCATACCAGATGGTTAGGTCCCTATGAGATACAACAAGTATTTGAAAATGGAGTTGTCCAATTGGTTCCAATTGATGGAGAAAAGTGAGTCATGCTAGCTAATAGTCATTGATTGAAGACATATCATAAGCCAGCAATGAAGGAGGAATTTTTAGATGATCTGCAAAATAGAACTGAACATTTTCTCATGGAAGACATTTCTTCCATGAGAGAAGATCTTTAAACCTTTGAAGAAGGCATGAATAAACAAGGTAAATTGAAAACTAGCAAATGGTGGTTTTCCTTGAGAAAAAGGAAGTAAATTGAAAACCAGTAATTGGCGGTTTTCTTTTGAACAAGAAAAATAAAGAGATGAATGAAAACCAACAAATGGCGGTCTATCTAAGTTAACTCCTGAAGGCTCCTTAAGAACTCCAAAAAGCTCCTACAGGCTTCTAAAGATTGAAGACTCTGAAGACTCTGTTTGGCTTGATAGCTCCTGAAGGCTCCTAAAGAGCTCCCTAAAAGCCCCTCAAGGCTCCTGAAGGTCAAAGACTCTAAAGACTCTATTTTTCTCAATAGCTCCTAATGACTCCTAAAGTTTCAAAGCTCTTGAGAGCTCCTAAAGGCTCCTGAAGAACCCCTGAAGGCTCTTGAAGAACTCAAAGGATCAAAATAAATTAAGGTGCACATTTAATGTGAATATTATTTTCAAATATTATTTTCTAAGGTAGTGAGACTAATGTAAAACAGGTAAATATTTATAAATCTAGACATCTCCACCATATTGTTATTAATAATGGAGATTAAATGCATTTTAATCATTTCAAAAAGTAGCGGGATGGTGGATATAAGGAATGATGTGACATTGGATGATGTCAGTAGTAATAACAGATCTTGTTATGATTCACCTGTCTTTTTGAAAATCTTCCCAAGTACATAATGACATGTGTAAAAGACACTTCCAACCTTGTGAATTAAAATTGCAAACTTCATTTCATGGTATGTGAATCATTCGGAGTAGTAAAGGAAGTGAATGCTAATAATTAATGACGCATCGTTTCATTATTCAAATTAGCTGCTCCAAAAACAAGGAAAAATCATTCCGCATTTTTGTTAAATTCAATCTACTAATTAAGTCCTCCAGTAGAGTCTACCATTGTTGAAATTCACCATTGTTGACAAACAGAGATGGGAACAAAAGGAATGTTGAGCCAAATAATTTCACTCTTGATTCTGAAACCAAGAGATTGTTAGCAGAAGATAGATGGTTGGATTTTGTAATGCAATATGAAGGTTTTCAGGTGGAAATGATCAAAGAATTTGTGAAAATTTTCCATGTGAATGTCACTAGGGTGAGGGGAGAAATCATAGAGGTCACTCAAAAAATAATAAGTGAAATTTCTAGAATTCCAGTTGAGGGAAATCGATTAACATGGACTGGGTCAAATTTGAGAAATTGGTGGTTGTGTTTCACCAAGAGCCAGAAAGAAGGCTATAAATTCAAATGTATAAAGAAGACTAGCGTGGCATAGCTCGTAATAGTTTGGACGATCCATGGAGAACTGTTACGACATGGATAATGAAATTCTTCACCTACAAAGGATAGTATGGCATGATATTGGGTCCAAGAGTGCACCTATTAATACATTTGAGGTATGGACAAACAAAACCTTCTGCTAGGGTAAATCTACCAGCGTTTTTGTTCCAACAAATTTCTTCCATTATTTTGAGGGTAAATT
>VDFB02379431.1:0-15357 GCA_007258455.2 Sequoia sempervirens
GCTAGATTTTGAATTTCTCGCTGGTCAGGAACCTCATGCCAGTTGCTTGAAGGTGTCCCATTATAGAATAATGGCAGCAGGATACCATAGCGGATGGGAATGGTTAGGGATGAATTTTGAATCTGCTTTCCGGTGATATAGGTCATGGGTATGGCCTCCACCCACTTCTGTGAAGTACTTTCGATTCACCGATTATAATGAATTTGGCCATTGAATGATGGGTGTGATTTTCCAATGAGGTCTAGTCCCCACTGTGAAAAGGGCCATGGTGTGATAATCGGGTGAAGCTCTTGAGTTGGAGCATGGATGAGGAGTCCCCATGCTGCTGACATTGTAAACACCTTTTAGCATGATCATGTGCTTCTCGCTCCATCGTGGGCCAGTAATACCCTAGCCTCAGCAGTTTCTTGGAAATGGTCATTCCACTCGAGTGTGAGCCACAAATACTGTTATGAACCTCGGTTAGAGCAGTTAATGCCTCCTCAGCATTTAGACAACAAAGTAAAGTACCCTCTATGCTTCTACGGTATAAGGTATCACCTAGGATGACAAATCTAGATGCTTTTTTGATGAAGGTTCGTTTTAGGCTCGATGGTAGGTTAGCGGGTAAGACTCCTATTCAAAGATAAGTGTAGATATCATGATACCAAGGATTTCCAGGACCAACGATTTCACACACATATTCTGATTCTGGTACCTCGAATGTGGGAACGAGAATCTGCTCGATCAGAAATTCATATTTTGGTACATTATGAGGGATGTCTAATAGAGACCCAATTGTAGCCATGGCGTCAGCTGCTCTATTTTTAGTTCTTGGAATCTGCTCAAATGTTATGTCGATGAAGGATTCTTTTAGAGTCTCCACCAATTTTTTGTATGGGGTTAGCTTGTCATCCTTTGTCTGATATTCATTATTGACCTGATTTATGATCAATGAGTGCATACATAAGAAGCCTTGAGCTATGATATTCCTTTGCCGCTATCCTGGTTATAGTCGAAGCCTCGTGATACGCAATGTTGTTAGTGCAAGGAAATGCTGGTTGTATGATCTTGGTATCGCGATCCCCCTATGGGGTGATGAAGAAGACACCACTCCTGATCCATGTTGTGTATATGAACCATCGAAGTATAGTTTCTAGTGATCAGCAATGTTGAGGTTAAAAATAGACTCATCTGGAAACTCTGAGACAAGGGGATTCTCAGAATACATAGGTGCTTCTACTAATTGGTCTGCAATAACTTGACCCTTGATGGCTTTTCTCTCAACATACTCAATGTCATATTCTGATAATATCATGACCCACTTAGCCATTCTTCCCGTAAGCATTGCCTTTGAAAGAAGATACTTTAAGGGATCAATTTTAGCTATGAGTTTGATCTTGTGTGCCAACATGTAGTGTCTGAATTTTTGGGATGCAAACACCACTGCTAGGCAAGCTTTTTCAATGAATGTATAGTTTAACTCATGGCCCACCATTGTCCTGCTGATATAGTAGATGGCTCTTTTTGTTCTATTTTCATCATGTTGAGCAAGAAGAGCTCCTAGGGCTGCTGTTGTTGCTGACACATATAAGATCAATGGCTTTCTCGGGATAGGTGGCATTAACACTGGAGGTGTCAGTAGATATTCCTTTATCTTGTTGAATGCCTCTTCACATTTTGTATCCCATTTGTATGATACCCCCTTGTGGAGAAGGTGCGAATATGGGTTTTGCTTGTCTGCCAGTTGTGCTATGAACCGTCGAATGGATTGAAGTTGGCCCTGGAGGCCTCTTAGTTGTTTTAAGTTCCTTGGTGCTTCCATCTCGAGGATTGCTTTGACTTTTGCTGGATCCACCTCGATACCCCTCATGGAGACTATGTATCCTAGCATTTTAACTGATTGTACGCCGAAGACGCACTTCTTGGAATTTAGTCTAACTTTGTATTCCTCCAGTCTATCAAAGATAGCACTTAGGGTTGCTATATGATCTTGTCTTTTCCTTGATTTTGCTAGGATGTCATCTACATAGTCTTCAACTGTTTTGTGAATCATATCATGGAATATCAGCATCATGGCCCTTTGATAGGTTGCTCCTGCATTCTTTAGGCTGAATGGCATCATGTTCCAGCAGTAGGTTCCCCATGGACAAGTGAAAGCCGTCTTGTGTTGGTCTTCTTTCGCTATCATGATCTGATTATATCCTGAAAATCTGTCCATTAATGATAGCATCTCGTGCCCTGCTGTCATGTCTACTATCATGTCGATGTTGGGAAGTGGGAAATCATCCTTGGGACATGCCTTGTTCAAATCTCTAAAGTCCGTACAGATTCTGATGGCTCCGTCAGGTTTTGACACGGGTACCAAATTTGACACCCATTCTGCATAATCAGTTAATTCGGATAAATCCACGCATCTAATGGCTTTTGAGCTCCATTTTGACTAACAAAGCAATTTGAGGATGCATTTTGCAAAGTTTACATCCCTACTTGAGTTTTGCATCCTAGATACAACTATTTGGGTGGTGGACCACGGTATTTGGATCAGTCTTGGCATATCGACATAACTTTCCATGCAAAGTTTATTTGTCTTTCCCTTAGGAATGCTCTTAGGAGTTCTTGCTCTTCGATAATAGTGATGATTCCATAGAATGTGATATCACGGTCTCCTGTTCCTAGGTTGGCTGGGTTATTTTTGGCCAAAGGCTGTTGACTTCTCTTGATAGATAACAAGGGAAGATTGAATCCTTCATCCTCGGGCACCTCAAAGAGGGTTTTCACGTTGAATCGCGATCCTTTATTTTCCTATTTTGTTGTCGAGAGAGTGCCACCGGTGTGGTTTTCACTCAAGGACTTGGATATGATTCTTAGTTTCTCACTTTTGCGACTGAAAGATTCAATCGTTTCCCCGTAGTAGGCGTGTGTATCCAATTCCATTATGAATCCTGCCTTGTGATCTCCATCTAGAATGTTATCCCTCAACCCCATGAATTTTGAGAGCGCTTCATCATTTTCAAATGTATCGAGGACTGGTGGTCCTCGTTGGTCATAGTCGATCAGTTGGGGGTAGACTAAGCGGATCTCATGATTTTGTGTATTTGGTTCAAAGGATATGGTACTAATCATGCAAAGGGTGGTATCTTCGAATAACCTAGGTAGGTGGATAAGGTATCTTCATCATCGCTACTAATATAGGGCTCAGTGATGAAGTTATGCATGTTTGTCCCTATGGGTATTGGGGAGTGCACTTGTACTAGGACTGGCTAAGGAGAAATATTAGCGACTCTAACCGGAGGACTTCAGCCACGTATGGTTATTCTCGGAGTGGCACATCCAAGACCAAGATTTGTTATGGGTCGCATCTCCGGCATGATAGGTATTATAAGGCCGTTGTCATTTTGTCCCAATCTCTGGTTTCGGTCATAGCCCATCGCAAGCATCATGTGTAGGCCTCTACTTCTTTCATCCATTGGTAATTCAGGTGTCGATCTTTCATCTCGATACAACATGTTTGATGGATCTACTTCAATTACCTCATGGCCAAGGTCTCCTCACCTTGTGAATTCAGGATAATTTTGAGGATAGGTTTGAGATGTGGGAGCTTGATTTTCTTGTGGGTGTCCTCGTGATCTTGGAGATTGTGGTAACTCTCCTATCAAAAAAGCATTGTTAGGGAGCCTATAACTTCCACAACCATCCTCTTGGATGATGAGCTTGATATCGGATATGGTGGGAATGGCGGGTGTCTCTGTCGCAAAAGTGGACGTGAGAGTGGCGGGATCGATGTATGATGTGGATGGGCCCTCATCATTTTTCAGCACTTGGGGGATTTTGTAACATTTGGCTTCAAGGTTCTTGCAGTATGAAAACGGCTCAGGATCTCCATGGATGGTAACCTCTTGTCTATTATGTGTAAATTTCACACATTGGTGGAAGGTTGATGCTACGGCTTTCATTGCATGGATCCATAGGCGTCCTAGTAGAATGTTGTATGGTAAGTCGAGGTCCAAGACCTGACAGGTGGTTTCCATGAGTGTTGGCCCTACTTGAATAGCGAGTTTAATCGTGCCCTGAGACACTCTTTCTTGGTCATCATATGCTCTGATTGTGATGCCCTTCCCTTTATCAATGGAATCTTCTGATATCTTTAACTTCTTGATGAGACTAAAAGAATAGATGTTCAAACCTGCACCTCCATCCACCAGGACCCTTTTGATTTTTCTTTTGTTTACAATGACCTCCAAGTGAAGTACGTGATTATGAGATGGTTGGGTAGGAAAATCTTGGTCAGAAAATGTAAGGAGATTAGGTGTTATGATGTTTCTGACCATAGCTTGGAATTGTTCCGCATGAAGATCTGCGGGGACGGTGGATGAGGCTAATGCTTCTTCGAGGATCTTTTTATGGGCCGATGACATTTTTAATAACTCCATGATGGAGATGTGTGCTGGCGTTCTCTTGAGTTGGTCTACAACATTGTAGCTATATGGAACAACTCTTGATGAAGGGACTCTATTGGGTTGGGATGATCCTGCGATGGTGACTTTTCTGCCTCTTGTGGTGACTCCACAGTCTTCGGCATGGGCGCCCTTGATGGTGATTACCATGTAGTTTTCATTGAGGTTGGCAACAACTATTTCATATACATGATTTACACTGCCTTTTCCTTTATCCTTGTTATTCCCTTTGTTGCCATGATTCGGCATCGGATTCGTGTAGATTTTAAGATCCTGATTCCCAGTAGGTGCTTCCACATTTATGATTCTTTTGTCAATGAGATCTTGTATGATGTTCTTGAGTCTCATACAATTATTTGTGGTGTGGCCTTTGATTTTGTGGAATTCACATAGTTGATTCTCATTGTACCAAGGAGGTTTGACATCGGGTTCTTGGTAATTCTCAAATGTAGGAGCTTGAATGAGTTTTTCATCGATTAGCTTTTTCATGATGTCCTCAAGTGGTTCTCCCAAAGTAGTGTATTTTCGTTTGGGGTATGTTTTGCATTGAGGTGGCCCTCTTTGGTCATTGACGTTATTGATGGTGGGATTATTGTTGGATTGATATGTTGTGTGATGAGTGTTTTGGTGTTGTGGTTGGATTTGCGGTGCGGGTGTATTTTGGCGTGGACCACTAATGACCACCTTGGCATCGACGACGCCATCATTAGTGATGTTCTTGTTTCTTGCCCATGTATGAGGTTTATCATTGTAATTTGATGGTGGGCGATTGTTTTGTGATTCGTGATATGATGTTGATTCGATGGGTTGGGTTGCAAGGGCTCTTTCGATGCTAAGCGCCTTGGAGATCAATTGATCGTAGGTGGTGATTCCCTGAACCTTGAGGTGAAATGACAAGCGGCTTTCAAGGTTGGTAATGATTGTGCAGACTTGTTGCTCTTCTGGCATGGTCCATTTGCTCCGATTGGCCTTGGATCGCCATCGTTGAAGAAATGAAGCGAAAGATTCATTCTTTCCTTGTTTCAGAGCGTAGAGTTCTTCGAGACTAACATCCATTGTAATGTTACATGCGTAGTTTCTAATGAATGCATCTCTAATTTCTTTGAATGTCCTAATGCCTGAAGGTAAGCGAGAGAACCATTCTATAGCATCTCCTACTAAGCTCCTAGGGAATAGCCGCATCAGATAAGTATCGTCATATGCAACCTCCATACAATGAACTGAAATTCCCTGATGTGATCTTCAGGGTTTCCCGTCCCTCGATATTTTTCAAATTTAGGGATCTCAAATCCCTTAGGGAATGGTTTCATGTCTAGGCTCCTATCAAATGGATAGGGACACAAGTTGTTTTGCATTTTGGTTGTCCGCCCTGATTGAAGATCGAGTACTTGTTGCGAGAGCAACTTGAATTGTGTCATCATATCATTATGAGGATCAGGGGGTGGGATGAATGTGTTTTGGGGTGTTACAATCGTGGTTTGGATGGATGGGTTGGTTTGTGCATTGTTCAATGGTATCGGTATGTTGTGGCGGGCGAAGTAGGCTTCTACTTGCTTTTGGATGAACAGTGCTTGTTGTTGCTCTTGTTGTTGTTGTGCTAGGATTTTTGCTTGTTGTTGCACTTGTTGTTGTTCTAACAACGCTTGTTGTTCTGCTTGTTGTTGCGCTTGTTGCTGTTCTAACAATGCTTGTTGTTTTCCTTGTTCTTGTTCCCACAACGCTTGTTGTTGGGCTGCCAATTCTGTTGCTTCTTGTTGTTCTTGATATTGCTTTAATGCTTGTTGGTACGCTTGCCATTGCACTGCTTGTGCAAGAAGTTGTGCTTGTGCTTGTTGTGCTTGCGCTTGAGCTTGTGCTTGGGCTTGCACTTGTGTGGTTTGTTGTTGCAATAAAAGTTGTGCTTGAGTGACTCTTTGTGCTTGCAATGCTTGTGTGGCTTGGGCGGCTTGTTGTTGTTGTTGCAATAAAGCTTTGGCTTGTTGTGCTTGTTGTGCTTGTAATGTAGCTTGTGCGGTTTTGGTGGCTTGCGCAGCTTGAGTGGCTTGTTGCACGGCTTTTTGTTTTTGCACTTGTTGATAGCCTCTTTGGAAGGCAGCTTGCAATGTTGCGTCGAATTGGTTTGATGTGGTGAATGTTGGTGGTGGTGGGGGTGGTGGTGGTGGTGGATTTGGAATGGCGTTTGTGGTGGTGGTGAATGGTGATGTTGTGTTGATTATTTGGTTGGTGGATGGTGTTGTCATGTTGATGTGGTGATTGGTGGATGGTTTTATTGATGTGGTAAGTGGCGTCGTTGATGTGATTGGCCCTTGAGAGATCACACTTTGCAATGTTTTGGGGGTGTTTGATGATGTTGCCATTGGTTGTGTGTTTGTCATTTGTTGTTGTGATGTCAACAATAATTTTTGAGCATTTGGAAAAAAAAATTGATTCATGGTTGGGATAGCAGTTTGATTGATGCTTGGTAGGGGAGGCAACCCCAAGTCAAGGAGTGATGTGGATGATAATGGTAGTGGTGGGAGAGGTGGAAATGTAAGGGGGGGGAATCCCTGCGAGAGTGTTGTGGTGAAAATGCCCCCTTGTTCGAACATATCTCCCTCCTCTTGTGAATTTGTGAGAAGAGGTGTTTGTGGTGCTCCGTGAAAAGATGTTGATGATAGGTCATAACGTAAAGTGAGAGAAAAATTTTGGTGTAATGGATTATGGAGAATGTTTTGTTCCACTGTGGTGTTTGCGTCCAAGTTTTGGTTATTTACAAGGGGATGTGATTGAAGTTCATTGAGGAATGTGTTTCCCTTGTTGACATTTGGTTGAGTTGGAGCAATCGATGTCGTGATTTGCAGGATATTTTCTGTGATGTTTTGAGATGGGGGGGTAGATGAAATGGGGATGGTGGATGAGATTGGTGGAAAAGATGTCTCTACTATAGTGGTCACATCAAAATCTGAAGGCAACTTAGCCCCTTGTTTTGCTAGTTCAAGCATGTACAATGAAGGGTTGAGTCTCATCATGATGTTGATGATTCTATGGTTGTCCAGATTTTGGAGAATTTCAGCTATTTCTTCACGAGACATTCCAAAGGTGAGGTCCTCCCCTTGATTTTCTTCTTGTGGGTTTTGTGATGATGAGGGGATCAATGGATTGCTTGATTCAGCGAGATTCATTTCTGCGTTTGTTTGGCTAAGGTCACTTGAAGCGGGAGTTTCTTTGTGGGCTTCCATACTCTTCTTGTATTGAGATCTCGTTTGAACCATAAAACAAGGATCAATCTTCGAGAATATGGGAGATGAATCTCTTGATTCCTTGGATTAATCTCTATTTTATGTCCCAAAGTGAAAGTTTTAGGATGCTTTTAGGATCAAATGTGATGATGATAAGATGGTGATGTTTAAAGATGGATGTTATGGATGTTTTGACTTTTGATAGATCTTGAATGAAATACTAGGCTTTGGATTTTTGATTGGTTTGATTTTTTGGATTTTGAGACTTTGTCCTTGATCTTGATTTGGATTTTGTTTTGGATTTTGAACAAAAAGGAACCCTAAGATGTTTGATAATGATCTAAAGGATAGTTGTGTTCAAAGGATGATGATTTGGATATGTGTGAGGAGAAGGATGCATCTACCCACACCTACCCAAACAAGGTGATTGTTTCACTAAGTATATGAGAAGGATTCATCTACATACACTAAGCTAGACAAGATGTTTTGGATGACTTTGACTAAGGATATGCAAAAGGATGCATTTACACATTCCTAGCCAAAGGTGTTTTGATAAATGTTTTCAAGGACTTGGTCTCAATGAGTTTGGATGATTGCTTGATTTTGTCATAAAGCCTAGTACTTCAAGGATGATTTCAAGGTTTTTCAAAAGATGAGTTGTGAGATGGATTTGATGTTTTGAAAGATGTATGAAAGAGGTTTGATTTGTTTTGATCCCTAGATGAACCTAAAAAGACCACTTTGTTTTCCTAGACCTAGGTATTGAAGAGCATGCATATGCTTCCTAAAGATCTTTGTAACCAAGAAATGATTTGAACATTTTGGATTTCCAATCAATGATTTGTGCTTTTGGGATTTGGAGTCCTCAACACACATGAAAGTTCATTTTGCTTAGCTTTGCTTAATGGATTTATTTTACCAAAAACACTCTCTTTGATTAAAGTTTCAAACTAATATGTCCAATGTCTTAATTTCTTTAAACCCCACAAGATATTTTATGTGGAAATTCAATGAACTTAAGGCAAGGGTTTTCCTATTGTTTACTCAAGAAGACAAATTGAGGTATAATCCAATGCTTAGGAACCTCTACGAACGTGAATCCGCAGGGAAAGTAGTAACATATGGATTGAGTCAATGATATTTGTCTTAAAGAGGGTTTGAAATTTTGAGAATCATGTTGAATGTTTGTTTGCAAAATGTTTTCGAATACACACTGTGTTTTCAAACAAAGAATAATTACAAGCCCTATGGATGTGTAAGACTATATTTGTTGGATTCCCACTTGGACAAGTCCATCTATGCTTATCTCTAGCGGATGGTTAGATGCTTTACCCCACTGGCTCCCCTCCATGACTCATTAACGTCAATCGGGGCAGCCAAGCATCAACACCCATGAAACTCCCATGGCATGTTTTCCATCTCTACTAGAAACCGTAAGAGTGTGGGGTGGCTTCAGAATGACCGTTCTTGCACCAACAAATAGATTAAGGATTTTGGAAAATTCTAGCACATGGGTTCTAGTAAGGACTTTTCGTTCGTGGAGATTGACCCATACAGCAAGAGTCCCCTTTCGGATCCATCTGTCGGAGCCAACCACGTGATTATGGAATTTAACCAAAACCCTCATTTATATCCCAGCTAGAAATACTCTTGGCTTTAGAGTGTTACCGGTTGAGTCGTCCCTTGGGTGAGTACTTTTTCCCCAAGGCAGGCCCTCTAAGATAAACAAAAGCGAGCAAAGACACAATCCGTAACTCGATCGATCTTTGATGGCACAAAGAAAGAGAATGTATGCGAAAATGCCCCTACTCACACTCGCACAAGATGTTCAATTTTTAAGCCCAAATTGAAGTGTTTCAAAGCAATAAAATGTATTTTGAGTGTTTCTCTTGCACCCTAGATCGCACGAAGCGCAAGGGGAGAGGATACGTACTCAAAAGACAACATCACACAATCCAAACACTTGTTCCTTTTATAACCTTCAAAGCAATTGTGAGTTCGTTTTAAGCACCAAATGAAATATGAAGATTGCTTGTCCAATTTTTAGCCCGAAATGAAATCTAGTAAGTTTGTCCTAAGATTCCTTTTAAGCCCTTTGCAATGAAAATCAAATTGTTCATTTTAGACCCAAATGAAAATTAGTGTTCTAAAACGAAAGGACAAACAACTTCGTGAAGTAGTGTTGAACAACACTTAAAGTGTTAAAAAACACATTGTGTTTTCAAAAACAAATCATCCTCCTTTCGTCTTCGTTTGCTAGCCTCCTCCTTGTTGATTTTTTGCTTTTTCTTTTCCTTCTTGCCTTCGTTGTTCGTTTGTACCTTTGTTGACTTTTCGCTTTCCTTGTACCTATTAGACAAAGGGCAAACGTGTGAGGATTAACAATTCACTTTAATAATTGATTTCACCCAAAAGAACAATCTCAAAAAAAAGAAATAGAGGGTCAATGATTTTAAAATAATCAACAATGAAGATCAATATGTTCCAATCAAAATCTGCAAACACTAACTTCAAACAAGGGTTAGTACCTACAAATCCTTCAAAGTAAACTCCTATGAAATACATTGCAAATGCTTTCAAAATGCCACAAATGATGATAAAAAGACTAAAGCATTATGAAAACCAAAAGTAAGCTACCTATTCCATAGTTGGATTGGTGTCACATGTGCTAGTGACCCTTTCCCAACCCTTGATCAAAGCTCAAGATGATACAATGCAAATGGAGATGATGGAGTGAAATGAACAAGATCAAATCTCAAATGAAGAGAGTAACCTTGCATAAAATTGTGGATCCATGAATGATAATGAAGGCCTCATTTTATAGATTTTGTTGATGAGAGATTGTCCAAGATTGTGAATGTGGGACTAAAGATCCTCCAATGAGAAGATGAAACTTGTCAAATGATGATAGGTCAATGGTTGTGCAAGATTTGGGAAGAGTGCCCAAGAGGGGGAAATTTTGAATTCAAATTTGCACTAAATTTTGAGAGGGGGACAAGAAAAACAGCAATAAATGCCATGTTTGACTTGTCATGTTGAGGGAAAATGAGTGTTTTAATAAATCAATAAAATTGATTTATTGTGCAAGTGGAGATATATAGATAATGCAAGTGGGATGGGATTAACATTTAATTAGGGTTAGATTAAATGATGATGATTATGCTGATTTAATGCTGATTAGATTATTTGAGTTTCAAGACTTTGATAATTGATTTATTTGAATTAGAAAATGATTGAATATGATTTAGGATTTGATTTAAATAAAGTCCTGATCTATTTAATTAAGTGGATGATGCAAGATGAAGGTTGAATGATAATGCTTATTTGATAAATGACCTTGAGATTATTTAATGAATGGATGAAAATGCACTTGATTAATTAATGAATGGGCCTAATGTGAGACCTAATTTGACTGAATCCGATCGAATGCATAATGTTAATTTTGCATGTCTACATTATTTTTTCTTTTAGTTTAATTAAACATAGGTTTTTCACCAAAAATCAAGCTCTCTATTTTGCACATGTGTAAAAATAGTAAATTATCAAAATAAAATTCTAAAAAATATGTTTGGGCTAGGTATTGATGTCCTTGATCCGGTAAAATAAGAAAATATTAAATTTTAATACATACAAAATAAGTTATGTTGTATACAGTCTAGCTATGTCTGAATTTTAATTCATTTGAATTCAAAACTTGATTAAGGAAAAAATATTTAATAAAACAATATGAAACTAAATGAACTTCTTAGATATTGTAGTTAAAAATTTAGATTTGAAAAAATTATAATTTTATCCTTCATAGAAAAAAAGTTATGTTGTATAGGGTGAGCATCACTCCTTAAAAATGATGTTTACTAATAAAAACTAGTTTTAGAAGGAGATGTAAAATTAAATTTGATCTAATTCAAAAAAAATTGAAAAAAATATATTTAGAATGTACAGAAAAAATTGCACAAATCATTAGTTTGCATCATCTTCAAATTCTTCACGATTTAGCCGCTATAGGTGCCCGAAAGTGAAGATTTAGTTAAAATAAATAGTTTAGTGTTGAGTTTGGCCAAAAATTATAAACCAATATTGTGGGATCACCGGGTTCTCTTTATCCCCTTCCTATTAATAATTTAGCTATTATCATGAAAGCTTCATTATGTTTTTATTTCCAAAGAAGGGATCCCACTTCAGTGGAAAACAAGGTCTGCATTCATTCCTTGAATTAGGGTTGCTATATCATTTGGTTGCACATAGTGAGGGGTAGGAACTTGTTGTAAAACACTTTGAAATATGTTATGATAACTACGAGAGGCTTGAATAAGATCCCATAAAGATATGTTAGCAAGAGTATTTTTAAGTTGTTCAACAAGGTCATACTCCTTTCCACTATGTAGAGGCAAACACAGAACACTAGAGGAAAAATAGGTTGTGGCAATGGTAATGAAGTGGGAGTGGTTTTTGGTTGCCTATTGTTCCTTGTATTATATGTGTGAGCAATGGTATTATAACTCAGTTACTACGAAACATTTTTTTGAGGTGGTCTTAGGGAAAACACAAGTTTGTTTTGAACTTGTGGTTGATGTGAGGGTGGATAGACGATAAGGAGTGGCTCAAGAGATAGCTTCAAGGGATATCTAATGTTCATAATATCAAAACACTTATCCTTATTTTGATGATCCTTTAGCAAAGGGGAGTCTAATGTTATCTTATCATTTTCATCTAATGAAGCCACATTACTATTGTTTGAAAGACATGCATCAATTCTATCATTCTCTTGTACTATGATATCTACCCTAGTAGGAGTGTTTTTAGGAGAGGAGAAAATGAGATTTTGATCACATTCTATGGCTTGATTTTGTAAGATAACTCCATCACAAGTAGGGGAGGCATCAAGAGAAGAACAACTATGATTTTCATGCTTACCAATGATTGGATCCTTTTGTTCAAATAGATATTTCCAAATGGTAGGATCATTAGGAAAGGGAGAAACAATATTCTCATGAATCTCAATGAGTGTATCTTCTAACACCAAACTATCTTCTTCATAGCTAGGAGAGATATTAGGAGAAGAACAAATTTTATTGCTATGGTTATCTATAATTACATCCCTATGTTCTATAATGTCTTACCAAGTACCTGAGAGGTAGGGGAAGAGAAACAAATAGGATTGTCATAGCTCTCAATCATTGGATCTTTTAACACCAAAATATCCTCTTCACAAATAGGAGAGATTTTGGTAGAAGGACAAATGTGATTGTCATGATTGTCCACAATTGCATCCTCTTTCACTAAAGAATTCTCACAAGTAGGAGAGGTGTTAGGAGATGAATGAAGAGTAATGTTAAGAAATGTGTCAATGATCTCATGTTCTTGTGCAATAATATCTTCCCAAGTGGGAGAAGGATAGGGGCAAACAAGACTTTCATGATTCTCAATGATTGTTTCTTCTTTCACCAAGATACCTTTGTCACCAATAGGAGAGTTATTGGGAGAAGAAAAATTATAGTTTTCATGATTATCCATGCTTCTTGTATCATATCATTCTCAAAAATGGGAGAGATAGTATGGTTTGAGTGAAGGATAGGCAAGGTTATATTAAAGAATGTGCCAATGGTTTGGTTCTCTTGCTCTAAGATGTTCTCATAATTAGGAAAGATAGTGGAAGGATGGGTAACATGTTTCTTAATAACCTCATTTTTGTGCTCTAAATTGAACTCATAAGAGGGAATGTTGTACTTATACAATCAATTCTTAACCATGTCAAATCCACATCTCTTAAAATGAAACATGCTAACATGAAAAGTAAGCTATCCAACTTATGCAATGATTAAGAAACGTAAACAATTTTCCTACATATTTGATGATTTTCAATGCTAAATAATTTTGAAATGATTTAAAATCGATACACTAAATGGATAATTAGATCTAGATGCATAAAACAAAATTTCCTAAAAATTGTTAGATTGAAACAAGGGGTTACCAGTAGGTCTAGGAAGTGTAAAAAACAACAAAAGGGTTTAGAAAAGTTGGTTTTAAGAGGCTCTAAAGGACTCATTTTCCCATGGGAGAATGGGTCCTTGTTCAAGGCTTTTAAAAATTAAGAATGCAATTTTTGAGTGATTATATATGTTCTATGTTCCAGGTCTCATACTGTAACTTTTGTAACAAAATTTTCCAGAATTTAATATCTAAATGCAAGTGAAATTAATGATAAATTATGAACTATATGACACTTTTTTATTTGGAATTTTGATCCAATTGTGTAATGCAAATGAATGATGATGTAATAATATGTAAATGCTTTGCAAAATGATTGATTTTTTTGTATTTTTCAGAATTTAAGAGATGCAAAAATGCAATCCCAAAACACTAAATGAGATGCAAACTAATGCAAGTTAAGCAATCCTAAATGAGATTCAATGCAATGCAATGCAAATCCTAGTTCTAGGGCTGAAATAGACTCCAAAATCAAAAAGATACAATGCTCAAAACTCGGGTTCACCAAAATGAAACAATGAAAAATAGGTGCACCAATAGCAACATAGAAACATAGGGTTAGGATGGACCTATCTTCCTCCTTTCTTCAGGAAATGAGACCCACACAACAAATTGACTTACAACCCTTAGGTGAGTCAACTCAAGATGTGAATCTACAAATTTCCTTTTTGTGTCAGGATGAGGGTCTTGGTCAAAAAACACTTTGGGGAGAAAAACTTAAAAATAGTAAATCAACACCAAATTGAAATCTAGCACTTGGAACAAAAAGATTAAGCTCAATATTGACAAAACTAGAAAATAGAATGCAGATTAGAGAAAGGAAAAAGTATGTGTACCAGTTACTAAAAGGAAATTTCTAAAGCTTATCTAGGTTTCATTCACCCAAGAGCGAATGGGTCCTGAGAGGGTTTTTCTACAACAAACGGGAGCCTCTGCTACAAATTTGAGTCTTCCAATTTTCCCAAGTTTTAGGTTCGAAAAGAGAGAAATAAATTCTATAGATTGTTGGAAGAATGAAGAAGAATGACCATCTCTATAGTTTTTTGTTGTCATTGATGTCACCATGTTATGTTTTCTAGTCTAAGTTAGTGCCTGATCTGATATTTTGGTCTAGTATCTAAACTAGTTTTCAAGCTACATCCTTTGGTATTCTAGTCTGCAATCCTTCGCAATTAGTAGTTGATGCTTGCAGTTTTGGGAAACTGTTTATGGTTGTTGAAGGCATGTATGTTCAAAATTTCTTGTGCTCTGGTGCTCATTTGATGTATTGGCAGTATTCTGTTAATTGCTTTTTGCAATGAAGTCTATTTCTGGCTGACTTCTTGGATTAATTTTGATATGGTGAATTAATTTTGTTATACGGATATATGTGTGACCCATCTTAGGTCTATGCCAACATGATGTAGCATATTAAGAATTTGAATTTCCATTTGCGAAGATTTTGTGAATACTTGAAGCCGACAGGTTGGTATTTTTGGTAAGCAAAGAAATACATATAATTAGGCTGACCTAATTGATGCTTGCAGATAGATTGTTCATATATATATGTTGAACAATCTTTGATGTGTTTGTGCGATCAATGAAGCAGTAGTAAATGTGAAAGTGAAAAAGAGTGAAAATGATGAAGTGTGTCAAGTTAGTCTATTGAGCATCACCAGAACTACATCAACACTTGTTAGGTGCAGTTTTCTCAGTTCATTCTAGTTGTGAAGCTC
>VDFB02379432.1:0-10669 GCA_007258455.2 Sequoia sempervirens
AAAAATTACTTTAAAAACATGTATCCAACATCAAGCAACATGAGTTGATGGGAAAAATCTAGAAAAGATACATGCATAACACTAGGGGAGAGGACCCAATAGTTGAGCACCCTAACTTCACGCCTCTCAAAATCTACTTAGCAATTTCAAATCACTCTCATTTTTTTATAGCAACTTATTCTTAGAAAGTCCCCTACTTATAACTAAGGTTTTAGGGTCACATCATCATTTATGATGACACATTATCATGCTTTTTGTTGAGGTATCCAAAAGACCCCAAAAAATGTTAGACCGGTAGTTGTGCATTGTCATGTTTTATTGGTGTGTTGACATGGCATGACATGATTTGTTACTTTTTAAATCTAAAGAATACATTTCATGCTATTGCGAGTACTAATGATCAAGAATCTCAAGACTAACAACTTTAAAGTCACGACTATTAGTACTATATTATTAAAAATATTAGACATCAAATCAACAAATGCTCTCACAACTATTGAAACATGCTCAACTACTAGATTCTTTCTCATATCTAATCCACATTAAACTCACAATGACCAAGAAATTCCTCTTCATCTTAATCCATGCCACATCCTTACTCTATCAAATTAATCTCAACTCCAGCTTCTTCCCACCCTTTGGAACCACTTACTATTATAAGTATGACTAAACTGTTTTTTTTGTAGTCTCATTTTCATTTCAGTGTCTCTATGGTTACTCTTAAAACTAGAATAAAGCTTTAGTTCTGCAACAGAATGTCTTGGAGAAAAGAAGTGAATACTATATTTGGATCGTCTATGATTACAACTACTTGTGGATAGAATTTTGCGTGTATCTAATGGCTGGATGATCATTAAATATACAAAATAGAGCAAAATCTTACCACGATTTTTCTCTCTAAGAAAACCGCAGGGCTTGTGCTTTCGGTTTTTCATTTGTTGATTTCCAGGCCCTTTGGTTATACAAATGCAAATTTGGAATTCGTATCAAAGAAATGAAAAATCTAATGAACGTATGGACCATATTAACATTCTTTCTTTTAAGGAACACCATCCATGAAACAAGCAATCAAGCCTCGGAAGAAGCTGATGGTCTGGGTTTTCGTCCCATTTCTTCATTTTCAAAGTAAATTCGTAACCACCCATAGTATCGTGGTGGCAGGGATTAACCATGCCAATCCGAATGCTAAGGCTAATTCTGATGTGTTTCCTGAGAGAAAATTTTGTCAGCAAGGTAAACTAAAAGAAGCTCTCAACGTGTTAAATCAAGCCATTTCATTACGGTCATGTGTTCATGAATCTCTTCTGCAGGAGTGTCTAAATAATAGATGCTTGCCTGAGAGCAAACTGGTGCATGCCCACATCATTCAAACAGCATGCCAATGCAAAGACATGAATAAACTTATGACCATTTATGCCAAATTTGGTAGACTGGTTGAAGCTAGTAGAATATTGAAGCAAATGGATAAACCAGATGTAATTTCATGGACCGTCATGATTGCAGCTTATGCCAGGAGAGGGTATGCTCGGGAGGCATTGGCATTTTTTAATCAAATGCAACAAACAAACGTAGAACCCAATCAGTTTACCTTTGCCAGTGTTCTCTCTGCATGTGCTGACTCGCAGTATTTGGAAAAGGGTAAGGAGATCCATAAAAACATAATTAGAAGTGGGTTTCAGTCTGATACTGTGATAGGCAATGCTCTTCTAGACATGTATATAAAATGCAGTAGCTTGAAAGATGCAGGCAATGTGTTTGACAAAATACCTCAACGAGATGTGATCTCCTGGACTACTATGGTTGCAGGGCATGCACAGAACGGGAACCTTGACATTGCCCAGAAGCTCTTTGAGGCAATGCCCGACAGAAATGTGGTTTCATGGAATGCAATGATTTCAGGGTATGCACAGAATGGAGACCTTGGTAAGGCCCTGGAGCTCTTTCTTCGGATGCCTGAACGAAATATTGTCTCGTGGAATTTGATGATTGAAGTGCATGCAGAGAATGGAAATGATGTGGAGGCACTAAAGCTTTTTCGGCAAATGCAACTGTCAGATGTCAAGCCGAACTTGGAAACCTTTAGAATTGTTCTTCCAGTATTTGCTGATTTGGCATCTCTGGAACAGGGCATAGAGTTCTCTGAAGATATAAGGAGAAACGGTTTTCAGATTGTTAGCATGCTTAGTAATCAGGGCCGAGTGAAGGAGGCCCTGCACGTTGTTGATCTCATGGACCAACCTTTACGCTTTTCTTTATATTCTCATCTGTTACAGGAATGTACTAAGAAGCAAACCCTATCAGATGGCAAACAAGTCCACAACCATATGACAGAGAGAGGATTGAAGCCAAATACATCATTAGGTAACATTCTTATAACAATGTATGACAAATGTGGTAGCCTGGTGGATGCTCGGGGAGTTTTTGATCAAATGCCCATGCGAAATGTGATATCATGGACAGCGATAATTTCAGCATATACAAGGAATGGATATGGTGAGGAGGCCTTGATACTGTTTTACCAAATGAAAGAAACCGGCATTCAACCCAATCAGTTCACATTTGCAAGTATTCTCTCTTCATGTGCTGATATGGCAAATTTGGAGAAAGGAAAAGAGATTCATGAAGAAATCATTAGAAATGAATACCAATCTGATGTATTTGTGGGGAATGCCCTTGTTGACATGTATGCAAAATGTGGGAACATAGATAGCGCACGGGATGTCTTTGAGAAAATACTGCAAAAAGATGTGGTCTCATGGACAACAATAATCGCAGGTTATGCACATAATGGGAACACTGATGAGGCATTTCATCTCTTTCAGAAAATGCCTGAACGGAACATAGTCTCTTGGAATGCAATGATTTCAGGATACATGCAGAATGGGCACATAGAGGATGCGTTAAATCTCTTTCAGAAGATCTCCAAACGTAACTCAGTCACATGGAATGCAATGATTGCAGGGTATGTACAGAATGGTTATGGTGAGGAGGCCTTGAAGCTTTTCCAAGAAATGCAATCGACAGATATGAAGTCGAACACTGAAACCTTTGTAATTGTTCTTTCAGCATGTGCTAACATAGCTGGTCTACAAGAAGGAATGGAAGCTCATGAAGTCATAATTAGAAGTGGATTTCAATCTAATATCTCTGTTGGTAATTCCCTTGTAGGCATGTATGCCAAATGTGGGAGCATAAAGGATGCATTCAAAGTATTTGATAAGATGCGTGAAAGAGATGTGGTTTCATGGAATGCAATTATTGCAGGATATGCTGTGCATGGGTTTGGCAAGGAAGCCCTTCAACTTTTTGAAAAAATGCAGCAATCCAGTAGAAAACCAAACCATGTCACCTTTATTGGTGTTTTGACTGCATGTTGCCATGCAGGCCTAGTTGATGAGGGTTGGCTATATTTTCACAAAATGAGTCAATCTTATAACATCACACCTGTTATGGAGCACTATGGTTGTATGGTTGACCTTTTTGGGCGTGCTGGCTACCTGGATGAAGCTCAAACCTTTATCAACAACATGCCAATAAAACCTGATGCAGCTATTTGGCTTTCTTTGCTTGGGGCCTGCAAAATACATATGAATATAGAGCTGGGTGAAAAGGCAGCAAGACAACTTTTTGATTTGAATCCTAAAAACACTGCCCCTTAGGTGCTCCTGTCAAACATTTACGCCTCGGCTGGTAGATGGGACAACTTAAAAAATGTGCGGAAAATGATGATAGATAAAAAGGTTCAAAAATCACCTGGATGCAGTTGGATTGTAGTCAGGAGCCAGGTGTATACTTTCTTGTCCAAATACACAGAAATTTCATGATAAGGTAGAGAGATTGTAAAGGTAGTTAAAGGCAGCAAGGTATGTCCCTCGGCAAAAATTTGCCATCAATGCTTCAAGAAGTAGGAAAATTAACATTAACTATCATCATATCAAGAAGCTGGCAATCACATGTGAGCATATAAACACATCTCCTGAAACAACTATCAATATCATCAAGAACCTGTATAGGTCACTTCCCAAGATTGTTGAGCTGGTGTTTGAGTCTTGAGATATGCCAACTTACACCATCATTTGAGAGGGGAAATTTTCAGGGGGTTAACAAGCTTAACAGGAGATTGAGTTTACATGAAAATGCAGGATTAACATGCATTTAAAGCCAATGCAAGAAAAATTCATTTGCAGTAAAAACACATGATACAAGAGAGTGATCCTGTTTTTTGAATGTCAAAGTGCGCCAAATGACCAAACAAAATACAGGATCCCGGAGAATTCCTCATACCGAGCATTTTTTCTTCAAAAGGTTTATTTTCTGACCATAACCTATTCTACGTGAGCTAGAACTCAGAAGGCTTTACATGCATTCTGAATTGTGTTTACAGCTCTCCGAATATTTACCTCTGATTCCAATTTGTAGAAATAAATTTAATTTAAGATGCCATGCTTGGAAAAGTTGCCGAGTAAGGTAGTTTTTTTTTAAAACAAAATGTTTTTATTATTCAAAGCACATTATGGGTTCTTTTGGATTCTGTATGATTCCTGATGCCGAGTATTGTTTTCTTCAAAACATTTATATTTTAACCATAGTCCATTCTATGTGATCTAGAAATCAAAAGGCTATCAATGTAGTCTGGATTGTGTTTCCAGCACTCCAAATATGTACCCCTGATTCCAGTTTATAAAAATAAATTCAATTTATGTAAGCCATGCTTGCAAAAGTTGCTAAGGTAGGTTTAGAAACACATATATATTTTATTATTAAACCAGTATGGGATCTAAAAGATCTAGGTTTATTAATTAAAACATTTTTTTTACAGGAAACTAAAATAGGTTTAAGATATACTAAAAGAATAAATAAATAAACCACATAATATAATTAGTCAAATGGATTTGACATTAACCATGATAGATTTTTTAAGTACACTTTTTATGAGACAATCTTCAATCGAATCAGTTTATGTAGGGAAATGACCCCAAGTCAATTTAGGAGGAAGCATGCAGAAATATGCTAAGGTTGCTTAGTTATTATAAGGATCTAAGTAGATTAGCTAGAGGTTATCTTTGCATGGTTATAATGAAATAACTTGTATAATGAGACTCTAACAGCATATACTTGGAAATATAATAGAATTATTTGCAAATGCTTGATAATAATAAGCCACTTCAAGGAAACATACCTCCAAATTTCTTCAATAAGAAATAGAATTCACAATATGATGATCAATTGCTATTCACTATCTCCTATATATATCAAACTTATGCCTTGGATACCATCCAAGTTGACTAAGCTACTTATATAAGACTGTATGAATAATTGTATAATTTATTTAAGTGTTATATTAGCCACAAGTTGGCTACACATATCCCAATACAATCAATGGGTTAAGTGTGTAGCATGCCCATGCTCTTCGAAGAAGCATTGTCCTCAATGTAGATCAACAATGAATGTTTTTGTATAAAATCTTCACTTTTCCATATAACATTTTCAATTGGAGAATTATTCCACTTGATCAAATACTCTATAACTGCCCTTGTCTACAACCACTTAGTGCTTGTTTGAAGGATTCCCTCAAGTTCCAAAATTATTATGTCCTCCTCATCAAGCTTTGGTAACTCCATTTGGGCTGAAACTCTTCATCCAATAACTTTCTTCAAGTAGAATACAAGGAAGATTGGATGTATTTTTGTTTACTTTTAATAAGTAACTCCAATTGTATGACACACTTCTAGTCCTCTACAAAACCTTATAAGGGCCATAATACTTGGGTGCAAGCTTGCCATGATCCTTCTTTTGTTGTTCTAGTGACATATGCTTATATGGTTGTAATTGCATAAAGCTTCAATCCCCTTCAAAAACCTTTTCACTACAATTTGTTGGCGTAACAACTAGCACCTCTGGAGTAAAAGTTGGTACAGACAACTATGCACACTACGCAATGAGTGCTCTTCAAATTAGGAGGGGAAGCTCCCTCGTTGTGCTTTACAAAAGTACTTAAAAATGGAAATAAACTAAACTAAATCCTGTCTTTTTATTTTAGCTATAGAGGTACAAGGCTTTCTCGAAAACTAATACGTTGCAGCTAAGAATTTTCTCTAGTTTCGCAGATTCACTAACTACAACTAAACTTAATAACTTAAATTCTATCCAGTTCCCTCAAGAAAACTGAGCATGAGAAAACGGAGCAAGTTTTTCACTATCTGACGATAAACGGGTTCAGATTCTCTACTTGAAGGCAAGGTGGCGCAACTATCATCTCAATCTGAACAAGTTTATTAGGCACAAAACAGATTTAAGAATTTACCATGACAATCTTATGAAACCCTATGTGGCATAACCCTTGATTATAATAGTAAAGACTTCACGAAACAGATTTATCATCACAATTGTAATGATAAAGATGCACAAAACAGATTTATCTAAACTATGGAAAGAGTTCACTATCACAATCGTATGAAACCCTATGTGGCATAACAATCAACTGTAATAGCAAAGACGCATGAACAAATACCAAAAGAGCAATATTGAGGGCAAGGTAGGCACAACATATATTTCTCTTTCAAGCAAAAGTTAATTACAAATGAGCAAAAGCTCTTATTTATATACATCAAGGTGTAGGTAACCCTAAAATCACCTTGAGTCCACTACAGTCTTGCAATGCATGCAAGATTTATTACTAAACCCTAATGAAATAAACTATACAGTTAACTGGAAAGCTACCATCAGTTGACCGATACATCTAACCTAAATGGACAATGTGCAAGCATGCACGTCCTTATTTAAAGCAAAGTTAACTGGACACTACCTTCAGTTAACTGGAAACCCTAACCCTAACTCCTGTGATGATAATCCCGAGGAAGAGATAAGCATGTGTTAAGTCAGCAAGTAAACTCAAGATTGAAAGTCGAGTTAACTGCTGCTCATGACTCAACCCTCGAAATAAACTGCAGGTTCCAACTGGCAGATCACTCCATGTCATCTCGATCTAACACTTCGACCAAGAACTCATCAATTACTCCGTCTTCCAGCACTCTGACGCTGTCCAAAAATAATAATCTGCTTCTTCAATTCTATGTCACTTTCCTTGACTGTATGCATACATTCTTTAACATTTTTAGTCGCCTTCTTGAAACTAGTTGAAATCACTGAAATGTGATCCAAAATCTCCATCAAGATATCACAAACATGCTTCTGGAACTTAGTTTGCACAGCCTCGAGATCAGCATAGGTACCATCTTCACGAAGACAATGGCATGGGATTCGAGTGACTTTGGCGGCTCCGTAAATGGATTAATCTCTATTCCTTTTGCAACGTAATGCTTCATTGTCAGCTGCTCTGATGAAAACCTAAATTAAGACTGATTTGGTCTTGAATTCAGTCTAGTTGAACTGCCTTCGGAAAAACTTGCCCGTTGACTGTGAACATGACTATGTTCTAACAACTTTCTCTGAAAAGCTAAAATGGCTCTTGGTGAGGCTAAAAATAGCCTGTCAGAGGATAATTTTCACCAAAAATTTTGAGACATGGGTTTTGTCCAGAAAATGATTCTAAGACAACCCACAACGTCAAAATTGCGAAAACCCATCGTTTAGCTTGACATGCAAAGATTCTTTAGTCGAGAACTGTAGGGGTTTTTAGAGCTTCCCGAGGCAATTTTTCTTGAGAAAATATGGAACATGGGTTTTGTGCACAACGGAATTCTAAACAAACCCAAATGATGAGATTTTCAAAAAGATGTGATTTTGGCCACATGCAAAGAAATCTTCAGAAAAAAGCACAGAGCTTCAGAATGAAGACTACGGGGCGATTTTCTCAAAAAAATATAAGACGTGGGTTTTGCTGCTGATGCTGAAATATGCAAACCCAGATGGTTAGATTCTTAATATTTTTCCGTTTTCTTTGACATGCGAAGAAAGTACCTAAGATGAGAAATAGAAGAAATAAGACAGAAGATAGAAGGTTTTGCCTGTTCTGCTTCTGAAGAATTTGCCAATCTCTTTTCTGGAACTTGATGAAACCTGCATGCAAAGTGAAAATAAAGTCTAGAATCTTCTTCCTCTGCACAATCTGAATTTGTTGCTACGAAGAACGCTGAATTCAGACACCTGTAGCACTTTTAACTTGCTGGTCACTCAAGAAGAATGAATATTTCAGAGCTCAAGATGATGAAATAATGGACGCCAATGCTTGGTTAAATAGATTTTCATCTATGAAATTCGCATAAGGCATGGAATCCTTGAGAAGTGTGCTTGGCTTGTGATTGGACCTCATTTTAATTAACTGAAACTCAAATATGCTAAATAAATCGCCATGCATTAAGGTTTCCCTTTTCAATCTTCAGTTAACAACTTCATGCGACTTTGACTTCAGTTAGCAATCCATATTAAGTTTGCCATCTTCAAACTTGCTTTAGATTAACAAATTAGAACTAAGGAGTCCCTTTTGATAACTAAAGTTAGCAATAAGAAATTCGCCATATTTCATGCAATAAATATTCCAAATATAGCGACCCTTTCAAAACTTCAGTTGGCCTTCAAGAAGTGAATGCGCCAACTTCACACTTATGCTAAAAATAGCAACCCTTTCGAAACTTAAGTTGTCATTCTTTATAGAATGCGTCAACTTCACAAAATTATGCTTCATCATTCATGCTGTCCCTTTTAGAACTCCAGTTGACACTCAATGAAGCGCCATCTTCACAAAAACTTCACAATTGCAACCAAATTTGCCATGCATGTAAACTCCAGTCGACATTCAAGAATAATCTTCAGTTAAGTGAACATGCAAACACGTTAACTCAACATGCAAGGTAGTTAACTGAACATGCAAACTAGTTAACTTGACATGCGAACTGAAAGATCACTCAACATGCCAATATATGAACTGAAGATGACAACCCAGAAAACATTTAGTCTAACTGCAGTCAGAACTCCAGTTAAGGCATCCATTCAACTCTCTTTCGAAAATCCAACTTTGAGCTCCTAAGGTGAATTCCAGGCTTAGCCAAATTTCATGAAAATTTAAGCTAAAACCTCTGTCGGGACCTCTGTTCATCCTCTGACACTGGCTGACTGACTTCTCCGATTGGCTGGCTAACAGGTGCATGGCAGAGCTAAGTAAAAACTGATCAAAAGATATCTTGAGACTATATGTCATAAAACTGACATCTGAAGGCTCAAAAATCCAAGCGCCTTTTTCAAAAGCTGCGCTTTTTCTCAAACTTAGTCAAATTTTGACTTCTGCATCTCGAACAAAGGGAAAAATAAATCCTTCATAACTTATGATTTATCAACTTTCAGGACTGGATCTCAAGTTCACTACGGAGCTGACCACATTCTGCATGACAACTGCAAAGGAACGTTTCCCAAGAAAACATCATTTGAGGGGTGAAAAACAAGGGCGCCTTTTTGAAAAGTTGCTCTTTTCACTCCAGACTCGGCCATTTATGGAAACGACAAAAATAATATAAAAACCTCGACTGCAAGCTGCTGAGTCATTTTTTGATCTGACGGAGACAGGCAACGGAAAGCGGAACGTAACACGGACACATTGAATATCTGATATCATTAGAAAGAAAGCATTAAAGGCTTGAAAAGCTCAGGCACCTTTCTCAAAATGTGCTCTTTTGCTTTTTCTTCTGACATTTTGACTAAGATTTGACCCTACGTCTATCCTCAGGTTTAGGCACTTCAACAACTCAGATTCACCCACTAACGGATGCGTCGCGAAGCTCAAACAAAAATGAGACAAACATCTTGGGTGGCATTTAGCCAAAAACCTTCATTTGGTACCTCAAAAAGATGGGCGCCTTTTTCAAAAGTTGCACTTTTCTCTAGTGTTAGGGTAAGTGCACCAAGATGGTCGCACTTTTGTGGCCACAAAAGTGAAAAATGAGACAAAACGCGTTCGCGTTATAACGCGAACGCGTTTTGTCTTTTTAAAAGCAAAAAAAAAAGTAACATTCTTCATTTCTGTTTTTACTGTTTTCTATTTCTGCCCGCGGCCAAGAACCCTGCACTACGCGCTCGCGTTGTTGAGGAGGTGACTACTTCACACTTGATCAACTTGAATTCAATTTTCTTCACAAATATGGCACCCCGACGACGAAAAGATGCAAGAGGTAAGTTTTGTTTGGTATTTGTAATGAATTTTTTTTTTTTAAATTGATTTTGTTTATTTTAGTTTAGAAATGAATGATTTTTTTTTTTTTAATTTGTAGAAATCCTCAACAAGAGGAGAAAATCCTCAGCAAATCAACCTCAACAAAATCAACCTCAACAACAAAATCAGCACCTTACACCATTCTCTCAATACCCTCCTGGCACTCAAGAAATTTTGAGGAGTGAAATTGAAAACAATAAAAAAGAAGTTGAGGATCTTATTAGTAGGTTGAGTGATCAAAATTCTTCAACCACAGAAAGGATACATCTAGCAGATTCGTTGAAGGATTTGTTAAAAAATGTGGATGCAATTACCCAACAAAAATCTGGATGGCAAAATAGGAGGCAAACATCAAGGGCATATTATGCAGATAAATTATCATATAAACAAGTTAAAGATTTAAAAGATTACTAAAGCTGATTTATTGCTCTCTATTCGACCTAGGAACAATCAAAATCACCCTCAATGCAAAGTTTCCACCTCATTGGTGCCACCGCGTAGAGATTA